>CAJQZM010036016.1:0-18071 GCA_907164665.1 Colias nastes | reverse complement strand
TGAAAAACGGGAGTCGCGATAAAGGGATTCTTCTTAGCGGTGAATGCACAGACTTGTGTCTTATTGGGGTTAAATTGGACCAGGTTAATTCGACCCCAATTCGAGACTTCATCTAAGGAAGTTTCGATTACGGACACAAGATCGTTCCGGCACTCAATGACGTGAATTTTTCACTAAATAAAATATGGCGAACTAATTTTCAGACATATGAAAGTTTTCGAGCTCTGTGGTCTGTGACGTCAAAATTATTACACTTTGCAATATAAAATATATTGATTTTATGATTTTAGCACACATTGAAAGTCAATTTGCGATGAAGCACCATCCTAATCAGGTTATTCTATCCGAACAACAGGCACTTGATTGTGATAACTTCGATTGTGGATGTACAGGTGGACTACCAAGCAACGTGATCATGTAATTAGTTTATTCGTCTGATTAATTAAAAATGTCTTCAAGTAGTTAATTTTTAAGCTATTGCATAGCTTTTATCTCAGACTTTGAGCGCGGCGACCGAATGTAAAAATTCCGTAACGAAAAAACCTAACACCCACCACTCCAACGGGCACAGCGATGCCATGTTATGCAATAGCTTTACCGCGGCAGTCCTCGAGTGCCACACGTATTTTTTTTATTTATATATTTTTTATTTAATTTTTCATCATCGTATTGAACACTAAAATTTCAGTTCTTTAGCTTTACAAGGAGGTTTAATGCCACAGCAAAGATATACATACGTTCACGAAAAGTTAAATTGTAGACTCAATAAAAGTGAAATAGTTGTTAAAGTTAACGGGCTCAACTTCGAAGGATCCCTAAGTGAAGATATGCTTAAATACGCAGTAGCTACTTACGGACCCCTGTCAATCGGTATGTATCAACCACTGATGAATATTTATTATAAATATCATCCGATAGTATAAGACTACAATATTTTTTAGCTTTGTTTATGAGATTTGTGATTTTAAAAAGCAGACCAGCAAACATTTTTGTTTATACTAGTACGAGAGCTATGAAGCCGAGTTATGCCACCTTCCAATTAGGTCATGTATTATTTTTAAATTTAATATGCTGACATATTGTCTTAATATAGGTAAGAATATATGGTGCTTTAAATATAAGTTATATTGATTTTTAGCTCTTAACATCACAGAAGAATTTAGAGAGTTCAAGTCTAGTAAGGTTTTTACACCTTATGGCGGCAAAAATATTGGAAAGCATGCAGTATTATTAGTGGGATATGGAAGAGGTAACTTTGTTTACACATTTTATGTTCTAACTATCTATTTACCAAATTTCAGCCCGATTTATCCAATAGTTTGAGCTGTGCGTTGTAAGATCAGTCAGTCACCTTTGCGTTTTAACTCATTTCGCTGGCATTTTTTTGCATACCTTCACCATTATCTTCCGTCTGGTGGTAGTCGTATCTTAGTATTATTAAGGGAATAATTATATTTGTGCAAATGTGTATTTCAGACAATGATGAAGATTATTGGATCATCAAGAATTCCTGGGGACGTAATTGGTGTGACAGAGGTTACATGCGTTTGAGGCGGGGCATTGGAGCTTGTGATATTGGCTCTTACGTTGCTATGGCGGACGTCGAATAGTAATTGTTATATTAAAGTACATATTTAATATAATCTGAGATATTATTATGTTTTTCTTGTATCTAATATAATCTGAGATATGGTCATTTCAATAGTATTAATAAATAAGTGGTTGATTCATATTATCTTTTTAATTTTCTCCTCTTCTTCGTTTTTGTTTTTTCTTGAATGTAGATTAATCAAAATTAAAACAAAGTAATGCCATTTAGTAAACTGGTGGTAATTGTTTCCCGTTCCCGTCCCGTCCAATTTAATATTAGGCTTTTATTATGCCTAGAATATATTTTAAAGTAAAATAAATAACTAATCAAATTTAGTTTTATCGCTATTATGATAAATAATTTTATGTTCATTATTTCTAAGCTATGTTAACATGCCATGTTTATCGTTAGTACAGGAACGTTCGAAATTTCTTTAAAATGTTATAAATTAAAATGTAACGTTAAAACTTTACTTAGTGACGTTTGAACTATCACGAAGATGTTTTTAATATTATTCCTCTCATTAACATTCACGGCAGAAGTTTGGTCTAAATATGACTTGCTGGAGCAAGATTATTATGATATCGACAAAATATCTACAATCTTCGACCAATTTATCGAAAGATATGAGAAGAAATACTCACCAACAGAATATAATTACCGCTTAGGTGTTTTTAAGGAGACCTTGCTACATCTTAAGGTTGATGTTCCGACCGTCCCTCCATACATTTTTGATTACCTCTAAACACTTAACACAGACACTATTTCTTTAAAACTAATCATTTTATCACTTCTCTATAATGAAATGTGTGCGCGTTCGACCTTTTTAATCAATAATTTACAATATTTACTTAGAAAAACAACAGTAAAATACCGGAAAAATTTGACACTTCTACAGTAGTGTGCGTGACTTTTGCCAAGCGAAACACGACATAAAGCACGACATCTAGCGCATAGACTATATACTTATTACAGATCTAGCGCGTCAATATCTAAACGAAAGGCGATGTTTAGACATTGACGCTAGATGTCGTGCATTCGCGTTCGTTATCTTATACATAATGAGCATAATTCTAATAAATCAAAGTTCTGTGTAAAAATTGAGTAATTTCATTTCCAATCGTTCAAAGAAAATAACAATAAAATAAAACTAATGACCTTAGAAACTATGTTTTTTTTTGTAAACAATTTATTACTCATTATTGTTCGTCCGTCGTAGGTCTGTAAACTGTATTGTACACTGAAGGTAAATGGTACTGTAGGTACTTTAGTTCGGCGTCGTCGTCCGCGTTCGGCTTGATATAAAATTACATTCTTGATTTCATTGACACGCGCTATGATTTGCGCGCGGAATTTCTTGTGTTGTGAATTTATTTTTGTATGCTATGCATTTTAATTGATTCAAATTGCAATGTTTCTCTAGTATACATTTGAGACTATATTGTAAATTGTAATAATTGATCGTGGGTATAGTAATTAATTATTCTAATAACGCAATTAGTAATATATGTATTTTCGGTGGGATTCAAAACAAAAAATTGGCCCGTGATTTTTATGAAATTTCACCACATTGCAAATCACATCAATCATAGTTCATACACATGTATGACGAAAGTGATTAGTATTGTGGCTAACATTGACTCATCAGTTCATCACTGAAACCAGTGATAAATCAGTACCTATATCATATTGTGTTTGAATATTTACAATGATATAAGTATACAATTATTATAAATCGGTAAACTATCAAAGTAATCACAAACTTGCAAACATTGGTAAAATGTCCAGTAGTTTATGAGCCTATTCATTACAATCAAACAAACAAACAAAGTTTTCCTCTTTATAATATTAGTGTAGACAAACACTATGAATACGATCACGAATGCAAATTCGGGGATTTTCTAATTATTGCTAAATAATAATTGAATTCGTTTTGAAATACTCTATAATTTTTAGTGTATAAATAGACATTTATAATGTGGTGCTCATTTTTTTTGTACTGCTAACGCTATTGTAGGTACCTATTTTCGTTGTTTTATTTCAAGTGAACACGGCCATACAATTTTGTCACGAGCCGCCTATGATTGTAGGTACTTTTGTTAGGCTCCTTCGTCGTCCGCGTCGCGTCGGCTCGAAAGTTCTTGATTTCATTGTCACGCGCTATGATTTGCGCGCGGATTTTCTTGTGTTGTGAATTTATTTTTGTATTATTATTATTTTTTATTTTTTTTTTTATTTTATTGATTCAAATAAAATATTTCACTAGTATGCATTTGAGACTATATTGTATTATGTATAATTTATCGTAGGTATAGTTATTCTTATAACGCAGTTATATTTTCGGTGGGACAATTTGACCCGTGATTTTTCTGAAATATCACCACGTTGCAAATCACATCAATCATACACACGTATGACGAAAGTATAGTGGCTAACATTGACTCATCAGTTCATCACTGAAACCAGTGATAAATCAGTATATCATATTTTATTGTGTTTGAATATTTTTTAAACAACGATATATACAATATTATTATAAATCGGTAAACTACCAAAGTACTTCCGAATTTTCAGACAGACAAACAAGTAGTTTGAACACGCAGTTTTCTTATACTAGTAGCAAAAATCAAAACCATAATATTATGTTTACCTACTATATTTTACTAAAAGTCGAGTGCGTCGAAATCGTAAATAATAGGTAATATAATGTTTTTCACCTTCCTGGTTATTTTCCCATAGTAAATAGTGTTTTAGGTTTGTTGTTGTAGGTAGGAATAATAATTAATTATTCTTACTTGTTGGTTATGAAATGTATATTGAAATAATTTACTTTTACAAATCATTAGTGATATTAGTTTTGAGTGAAAATGCTTGGATCAGCATAATATTATATGGTACTTCAAATACATGTTTTGATAAAAAAACAATAGTGTAATAAAATAAAACTGCGTTTTATTGTAATCAATGTTGACAGTTTTAAATTCCAAAATTATTGATCAATAAAATAGTTTACACCAACAAATATAACTTTTATTTTTATAACCATCGTTCATAATATAAACCGTAGCAGGTGGCGTTTTGAAGTTCTGTCTACTCATACAGAAAAATGGAAAACTTGTTTTTTTTGTAAACAATTTATTACTCATTATTGTTGTTTGGCTGTGTGTTTGGCAACTCGAAGCGTGGTCGTCCGTCGTAGGTACTTTTGTTTTGTTACTCAGGAGGATAACCTCAGACTGTAGACACTGTAGTGATGTCAAGACAAATGTGCGAAAGACTGTAAAGTCAGACGCTAATTTAGAAGACGGGCTACCCATTGGGGCTGTTGAAATTGTCTGGAGATCCTTTTGGAACTCATCCATTCTGTGGTTAAACACTTCAAACATCTGATCAATAGACTGTGTGATGGATTCCATATTAGTTTTAGTGCAGTGGCAGTGTAAATGTTGTTGTTGAGGTTATGTAAATTTAACACTTTAGTTAACTACCAAGATATAAAGAAATGAGGATAGGACACAATAACTATTGGTTGAGGTATTTATAAACTCATAATATACTTTTAAAAAAATCACGTTTTAATAAATTTCTAGAATTAAATTAGAACAGCTGATTCAAAATAGCCTAAAAAATCTTAATAATAATAATTACGCTTCACAGCAAGAAGAAATGTACCATATGTACCCGCACAAAGTCGATATTGTGTTGCCTACCGTTCGACTCAATGGCTAGGGTTGTACCTTTAATAATTATTACCAAACTAATAAACCGAGTGATGCGAAATAACCATAATTCTTTTAGAGTTTGATAAAATGATCAGGCAGGTATTTTCTTTAATCCTCTGAATTCTCGGTTACTAAATTGTATCGTTGAAATTATTCTTAATCGCGTAAATTTAATAAATAATCATATGGAAAACACTTTTCATTTGTTTTTTTACTTTCACGCCCAACTACTATACAATAATTACGTTGTTTCGGTATTTTGACGAGAAAACGCAGGAAACATCCGTTGTATCATTTTAGATAGATTGTATATTTTGTATCTGTAGAATTGAAATCAAAGCTATGTATATGTTGTCTCCATTCTTTTCTTATCGGATTGTTGATCCCAATGCGAATGCGTCACTTAAATTTTATAAAAGACAATTAAGAACATCAAAAATAAAGTGATACGTAAATATTTCACAGTGCAATATATTATGTAATCTATACTTATAATAAATCTGTAGAGAGGCCAATTCTGTACATGAAATATATTTAAAAAAAAACTATGAAGGGGTGATAAGGGATCGCTACTGATGCCAAAAATGCAATCAGTAAAATTTTTGTCTGTCTGTCTGTCTGTCTGTCTGTCTGTCTGTCTGTATATTCGTTATAGAAACAAAAACTACACGACGGATTTTAACGAAATTTGGCACAATTATTCTTCATACTCCTGGGCAGGTTATAGTATACTTTTTATTACGCTGCGATCAATATGAGCAGAGCAGTGAAGGGAAATATTGGGAAAACGGGAGAAATTACTCCATTTTTTAAGCTTCCGTCGCGTGTGCAGCCTTAATGGTTAAAGCTACATAGAAATCATGTAAGACACAAATGTTCTTAAATTATTATTATTATATAAAAATAAATTCCTAGACAGCATATTATGTCTATCTTTTAAAATTGACTCACAATAACACGTGAAACTTCAATAGCTTAGCAATTCGGAGCTTTCTGATTATATTTGTCTACTCTTACGTTTACAACACTCTCACTCATCCCTAATTAAAAAAAGTTAACATTATTACCTATTTAATAAAAAAAGAATCATGTAAATCGGTGTAGAAACACCAAAGTTATACATGAAATACGATATAAGTCATCGCGCGTGAATACAGAATCATGCCATAAGGATTATTTTTGTGTATCAGTTGCCGCGTTCGACGCGCTTCGCGGCGGGAGCTATAAAAAGGCGGTGGGTCCGCACCCGTTTCGCGTTGTCACGGCATCACGTGTGAACGGCTGAACCGATTTCGATAATTCTTTTTTTATTATATTCCTTGAAGTACGAGGATGGTTCTTATGTAGAGAAAACGTAAATATGTACCACGGGCGAAGCCGGGGCGGACCGCTAGTTAATAATAATTATATATTTATGAAAAAATAATTACATCAGATTTAATAATCGCAATTGTTTTGAATGTACATATGAATAAATGATTACATCATAATAGTAATAATCACAATTGTTTTATTTCCCATTTGTTGCAACCCTAGCATATTTTCATGTAGCAGCAGAAGTACCTACACTGGCGGCGCGGCGGCATCGTGCGACATCAAAGGCATTGCCTTACTAGGTAAGTTTATAATGATTAACTCTTTAATAATTATTTTTGACTTTACTCATTTCTTTTATTATATAATTTACGTTTTACTTTTACAGAATCCGATTCAATGGATTATGAAGACGAGTCACACAACGCCATACGATAGTGATGATGAATGAACATTTCAATAAATGCATGCGTGTTTTTTATGTTGTTTTGTAATTGTTAATTGTTTCTTAAATAAAGAAATAAACTAAATATTTAAATGATGATTTGTTATTTGCAACACAACTTTATATTTGAGATTCTTTACAAATGTATATTTAGTTTTGTATCATCAAATTTATAAATTTTATTCCATAGTTTTCAAAATTAAATGTAAATGACCATAAAAACATTAATAAAGTAAATCATTGATGTAAGGTCAGGGAACGTAATACATATATCTGACCATGTAGAAGCTAAGTCTTGTTGACTGCTGAAGTCTGTAAAGTTTTGTTGTCTGCTGAAGTCTGTACGCAATGAAAATGTCTGCCGTTTCGAAAATAAGTTTTTAAGACCCTAATAAATAAAATATATGAATGGCAGATCTGGTCAAATACTTTCAAAATTGTATTTTTTTCAGCACTTTCATAAGTGTCTGCCAGAATGTTATCCGCGTGATAATGGTCTGCCATTGTTATTTTCCGATAGTAATAATAATCTATTTTCAAATATCAAAATGGCAGACGTGGTCAAATGGTTTCAAAGTTCGCCAAAAATTTCCACCTGTCTTACCTAAGCGCGCGCCCCGTCCACCACTCTGGGCTTAGTGACTCCTCATCTCATGTATAGTAGGTATTATTAGGGGAATCAACACACAAAAATCCAGGTCTGGTCAAATACATACAGGTAGCTTTGCGCTAGCTCTCTAGCTATTACTTCTTATGGAGAGAAAACGTAAACATGTACCACGGGCGAAGCCGGGGCGGACCGCTAGTAAATAATAAAATAATAAATAGTGTATTAGATTTGTTATTGTATCTTGTATACCTACGAATAATTATTCTTACGTCTTGTTGGGAAATGTTCAAATACCTACCTATTGAAATAATTTACTGTTACAAATCATTAGTGTTATTAGTTTTGAGTGAATAGGCATGGATCAGAAATTCAGAATATAATATGCTACTAACTACTCAAATACATACATGTTTACACAACAAACACCACTGACCTCTATAACTATAAGTTATAGAGGTCAGTGACCGTCAGTGACAAACACTATGGATACCTACGCTCGCGAATGCAAATTCGGTGATTTACTAATTATTGATACCTAGTCATTGAATTCGTTTTGAAATAGCCTGTACTTTGTAATTTTTAGTGTTATAGACATTTATAAAATGTGGTGCTCATTTTTTTGTAATAAATCATCCCGAACGCTATTGTATTTTCGTTGTTTTATTTCAAGTGAACACCTATACAATTTTGTCACGAGCCGCCTCTGGCCTCTGGGTGAAATAAACAAGTCAAATGATTTTTGTTCTAATTGTATTTTGGTAGTAGTTTGTTTAGAATTTACATTACCATTGTTTAATTTTTACCTACTATATTTTACTAAAAGTCGAGTGCGTCGAAATTGTAAATATCTTTTTCACCTTCCTGGTTTTTTTCCATAGTAAATAGTGTTTTAGATTTGTTGTTGTATGAATAATTATTCTTAGCATAATATTATATCATAGGTATATGCTACTTCAAATACATGTTTTGATAAAAAAAACAATAGTGTAATGTAATAAAATAAAACTGCGTTTTATTGTAATCAATTTTGACATTATTTATTTCCCAAAATTACAACAAAATAGTTTACGCCAACAAATATAACTTTTATTTTTATAACAATCCTACTTGTTTTACATTCACGCCATCTAGACTTAAATCTTTATCATTTTTGTATACGTCTGTGTGTGTAAACGACCCTGTATGCAATGACAGATGTTATAATGCATTTTTTTACCGAATTGGGTGGATTTTAAGGCAATGATATGACATATTTCAATAAAATATAATATTCAGTAACCGCCATGACTATTCCTACGACCTTAATCTTTTCCAATTACGCAAAAACTCAAATAAACTAGAAATGTAGAATTCAGCGCCATCTAGCGGGACATTGGCTGGGAACAGATCGTAGCAATCACCTTAATAAATGGAACAAAGAAAATCCTGGAATGTATGGAATAAACGGGTTTTCTGACCTGACATTTGAAGAAGTATCTAAAACGTATATGGGCTTTAATATTAATTTGGATACTAAAACAAGTGATGGAGCTGTTGCCGCAACAAAATCGTGCGGAACGGAGCGTTGCTACTACGTCATCGCGGCGTCACGTCGCCGCGCCGTGCGATTGGCCGCGGATGACCCCACTGTCCTCTACTACCACTTCGACTTGCCACGCAGCCGCCGAGCAGTTAACTCCTTCGCTAAAATTCATTGTACCAAACGCACTCTTGTAATTTTGAGTAATAAATTTTAAACGCGCAAATTTATTTTCGACTTTCTTGCCACCCTAAATCCATTGAAACATAAACATTTCTGGACCTTCGACCCCGGATCCTGGATTTTGGAGACGCAATCGGCGAAGAAGTCGCAAAATTACAGTGCAGTTTGGTAAGACGGCCAGCTAATTTATCCAACCCTGTAAAGCTTCATCTGAATGATACTGTGCTTTGTATATTCCAGAGCTTTTGGTGTTGCTTGCCTCCTCACGTGCTTTTACGCAACCGAAGAATCTGCTTCACGTGGCACGTAAGTACTTGTAGCTTTTTACTTCAGTCATTATGTCGCTATCTGAACAAAAGGAGCTTAAGGAATTGAGGAAAAAAAGGGGTTTAATTAAATGTAGATTAACTAATTTTAAAAAATACGTTTCTTCGTTTGAAAATGTTGACCTTGACACGCATCAGAGGGCAGAACTAAAACTACGTATACCAGGTGCGCAAAGTTTAATGAACGATTTCAATCAAGTACAAAGTAAAATCGAAGATCTTGTCCCGGAGTCAGAAACGGATAAACTCATAGAATCACGCGTCGAGTTTGAGAGGGAATATTATGTTGTCCTGGCGATGCTGGACTGCATGGTAAACCCAGATAGTTCCGAGGATAGATCTGTTAATAAATCCATTGACTGTTCCTTAGCGCACGACCATACGACCTGTAACAATTTTAGTAACGATTCAGTAAAATTACCGACTATTTCTGTACCTAGCTTTGACGGTTCACATGAACACTGGGTAGAATTTCGCGACACGTTTTCGTCTTTAATTCATGATTCGAAATCAATACCACCAATTCAAAAATTTCACTATTTAAAGGCGAGTTTAAAAGGTGACGCTAAAATCGTAATAGAAAACGTTGAATTCTCATCCAATAATTATCTGGTTGCATGGGAGCTTTTATTAAACCGCTTTAATAACACGCGATTGATAGTGCAAAGTCACATTAAAGCAATATTTTCCCTACAAAATGTCTCCAGAGAATCAGCTTGTCAATTGCACAATTTAATCGATACAGTTTTGAAAAATTTACGTATTCTTAAAATTTTAGGGGAACCCACTGAATATTGGGACACATTAATTATTTATATCGTGGTATCAAAGTTAGATCCCACCACTGAACGCGAGTGGGAACAATTTAAGAACACCTTTTATAAAATACATAAGGACAAAACTATTAAGCTACATGATTTATTGGAATTTATTAAAGAAAAAGCCGATTTATTAACTACACTTTCCGTAAATCACAGTAAACCTAGTATTTCAAATAATTCAAATAAATTTTCTACTTACCAAAATAAAAATTCATCATCCAAAATTCATTGCAACATAGTTTCGGATAACAAACACTCATCTAAATCACAATCCAATAAGTCGCGCAGCCATTACAAGTCATGTTTGCTATGTAACGAAAAGCATCAGCTATATTCATGCCAGAAGTTTCTCGACTTATCCCCGCAACATAGGTTTAATTTCATAAAGGATAAAAACTTATGCATTAATTGTATGCGTCCAGGTCATTCGGTTGGTACTTGTCTTTTTGGTCCGTGTAGAAAGTGTGAACAAAAGCACAATAGTTTACTTTGTGATGCAATTAAATTATCACCAATTAAGCAAAATACAGTGACGTTAACTACGTACGAGCACCCCTCGCTTACTAATACGCATCCCGTTACATCAGATAACGCACACATGCAACTTCAATGTATTAATCACGCACAAACCGTTATGCATACAAAGGATGACAATTCTTCGCAACAGATTGTCATATTGTCTACGGCGATAGTTGAAGTATATAATGAATCGGGTGAGTATTATTGCGCACGCGCAGTTTTAGATAGCGGAAGCGAACGATCTTTTATTACGCAATCTTTAGCTAATAAATTAAATTTACGAATATTACAGTCCACTCAACATATTCACGGTGTAGGTAATTCTATTACGCAATGTTCGCAATCTTGTAACATTGAAATTAAATCGCGCGACGGGAGCTTCACTGCCCGTTTTCAATGTTTGATTTTGCCCCAAATCACATCAAAATTGCCTACAACTACATTTAATTTCAATCAATTTAATATTCCTCACAATTTATTGTTAGCTGATCCCAGTTTTTACGAAAGTCAACCTATTGATTTACTGATCGGTGCTGATTTATTTTGGGAATTAATAATCGAAGGAAAAATGCGCCTTAAAAGTGGTCCTTTCCTTCAAAACACTAAATTAGGTTGGATAGTGTCAGGTGCAATTAAATCTTTTCCGTATACTAATAATAAAAATTCAACATATATCAATTGTAATTATTCGACATTATCCACGGAAGATGATTCACTCGATAGGTTAGTTAGGAATTTCTGGGAATTGGAAGAAATATCCGCGCCTAGCAATAAATTACAGCAATTATCTAGCGAAGATATTGCTTGTGAGGAACATTTTATTCGCACAACACGTCGACTTTCCGATGGTCGTTTCTGTGTTTCAATTCCGTTGAAACAATCACCTGAGTTATTAGGTAATACACGCGCACAAGCTGAACGTCGTTTTTACGCGTTAGAGAAACGTCTTCAGCAAAATACTAATTATAAAAAGATGTATTCTGATTTCATACAGGAATATATTAATTTAGGTCATATGAGTCTCGTCAATACGTATGGGAATCCGCACTATTTCCTACCGCATCATGGTGTGTTTAGGGAGCACGCCACCACAACTAAATTACGCGTAGTTTTTGATGCGAGTATGAAGTCTAGTTCAGGCGTATCATTAAACGACATACAAATGATTGGACCTGCTATTCAAGGTGACTTAATTTCTATTTTATTACGTTTTCGCGAGAATAGGTATGTTGCATGCGCTGACATTGAAAAATTTTACAGGCAATTGAATATTGCTGAAGATCAGCGTGACCTGCAGCTGATCTTGTGGCGGGATGATCCCTCAGAGCCGCTGAGGGTGTACCGACTCAACACCGTGACGTACGGAACGGCATCCGCACCGTATCTAAGTTGTAGATGTTTAAAGGAATTAGCCAAACACTCGAATATTCCGTATGTAGCCGATACTATTAATAATTGTTTTTACGTTGACGATCTCATAGTTTCATCGAATTCTATATCCGAATTAGAAAATATTTGTAAAGAAACTAGTAGTCTTTTAGATTCAGCATGTATTAAATTACGAAAATGGATTTTTAGTCATAATTTAAATTTAATAACGCCTAGCGTTAATGAATCGCAAACGCACGATCTCGGTTTAGTTAATAAAACTTGTATCAATAAAACTTTAGGTATCGGATGGAATAGTCTCGATGATTACATTTATTATTTCACGCAAATTATACAAAAGAGTGAAGTAGTGACAAAACGTATTATTTTATCGTGTGCTTCACAAATATACGATCCGCTAGGATTATTAAGTCCGTTTATTACTATCGCAAAGCATTTATTACAAAGATGTTGGTTGTTAAAATTGACGTGGGATGAATCGGTTCCCAACGAAATTTCACAAATATGGGATAAATTTATAAATGGATTATCTTTTCTTAGTAGTTTACGAATACCGCGTCACGTTATGTGCATTGATCCAGTGCGAACCGAACTACATATATTTACCGATGCTTCACAGGTCGCGTACGGAGCTTGCGCATACGCTCGTACGATCAATGCAACAGCTGATGTCACAGTGCGCTTGATATGTTCGAAGGGTAAGATCGCGCCGACTAAATCTACAACTATACCTAGATTAGAGTTGTGTGGTGCGTTGTTAGGTGCACGATTATGTAATAAGCTTATTGGATCACTGCGTTCAAACTTTGATAAATAGACTTAAACGCGCAGCTGCTTATGTATTACGTTTTATTAATAACGCGCGAAATAAAACTAATAAGTGGACAGGTCTATTATCAGTTGAGGAATTAAATCGTGCTGAATTAACGTTAGCAAAGTTGAGTCAACAGGAATCGTTTCCTGATATTTATTATGCGCTTAAAAATAATAAAAATATAACGAATATATCAGGCTATAATCAAATTTCTAAATTAAATGTATTCTTTGACGCAAATAATAATTTAATTCGTGTAGGTGGGCGTATTCAAAATTCGCCAAATTTTAGTTTTAATAAAAAATTTCCTATTTTAATCGCAGCTAATCATCATTTTTCACTTTTGCTTTTTCGGTTCGAGCATGAACGTTTACTCCACGCCGGGCCACAGCTTTTACTGTTTACGCTCAGAGAGATGTGGTGGCCGGTCGGCGGCAGAAACCTCGCTAGGAAGGTGGTACATTCATGCATGCGCTGCGCACGACTGCAACCGACTACAGTCGCGCCTATTATGGGGAATCTACCGCAGGAGCGTCTGGACCCAGGTTATCCGTTTATACGTTGTGGTGTCGACTACGCTGGCCCAGTGTTCACGTTGAATCGTAAAGGCAGAGGTGCTAAGTTACAAAAATCGTACATATGCTTATTTATATGTTTTGTTACACGCGCGGTTCACTTGGAACTTGTTAGCGATCTATCGTCGGAATCATATCTCTTAGCTCTGAAACGTTTTATATCGCGGCGAGGTAAACCCGTGACTATCTTTTCTGACAATGGGAAGAATTTTGTCGGTCTCATGAATGAGTTTAAAAAATTTTTAGCTACCTGTTCTGATGAAATTAAAGCATATGCAACTTCGCAAAATATTAATTTTAAAATGATACCTTTTTACGCTAGTCATTTCGGGGGATTGTGGGAAGCTGGAGTAAAAAGCTGCAAGCACCATCTCAAACGTGTAGTAGGTAACGCACATTTAACGTTCGAGGAGTTTAGCACAGTATTGACCCAGGTTGAAGCTGTCCTGAACTCCCGTCCTTTGACCCATCTTTCCACAGATCCCAATGATTTCCTTCCACTTAGCCCTGCACATTTCCTGGTTGGTCGTCCGCTGACTGCACCTGTAACGGCTGAGCATCTAGACGACGTGCCTGAGCTTCGTCTCCCGAGGTTCCAGAGGGTGGAACAAATACGCCAGCACTTTTGGAATCGTTGGTCCAAAGAGTATGTCTCCGAGATGCAAACGCGAACCAGATGGCACCAGCACAAGGGGGATCTCAAGGAGAACACGCTCGTTCTCATTAAGGACGACCGATTGCCGCCGTTGAAGTGGAGCTTGGGGCGCATCCACGCGACATATCCGGGGAAGGATGGAGTAGCACGAGTGGCCGACATTCGTACTGCAGACGGCATCGTGCGTCGGGCGTTCACTAAAATTTGTCCGCTTCCTTCACCAGATAGCTGATTCTTCGCTTCGTGGTCGACAGTTCGTTGGAACCAGCACGTTCCAAGGCCGGGAGCATGTTGCCGCAACAAAATCGTGCGGAACGGAGCGTTGCTACTACGTCATCGCGGCGTCACGTCGCCGCGCCGTGCGATTGGCCGCGGATGACCCCACTGTCCTCTACTACCACTTCGACTTGCCACGCAGCCGCCGAGCAGTTAACTCCTTCGCTAAAATTCATTGTACCAAACGCACTCTTGTAATTTTGAGTAATAAATTTTAAACGCGCAAATTTATTTTCGACTTTCTTGCCACCCTAAATCCATTGAAACATAAACAGGAGCACCTAAATATCAAAGGAAAGGTTGCGATGAAGCACCTAAATATATAGATTGGAGAGATTTTGGCTACGTTACACCAGTAAAAAGCCAGTTTACTTGCGGCTCTTGTTATATTTTTAGTGCTGTTGGTAAGTAATTTTATTAAATAAATTGGACATATATCTGTTATATCTACTATATAAAAATAAGTCGAGTTTTCCTTCCTGACGCTATAACTCCAGAACGCACGAACCGATTTCCACGGTTTTGCATTCGTTGGAAAGGTCTCGGGTTCCGTGAGGTTTATAGCAAAGAAAAGGTGTCTCTGGTGGCGAAACGGAGTTCGCCGTGTTTGCTAGTTACTTATAGATTTATACTGTTTTTTTATATTGATATAAAATGTCATGTTTGGTCAAATTGTAAGTAAAATAGTCAATTCAATTCGCTGGCAAGTACTTACTATGGCATTTTTTTTTTGTAAACACCATGATCGTAATATTTGCTAAGAATATTAGTTTATAAGTAACATTAAAATCAGTTTCTTCTTAATCCTCAGATTTTAAAATAGCTAATTTAATGATTTTTACAGGTCACATTGAAGGAATATACGCCAAGAAGCACAATACAACAGCAATAAGTTTATCAGAACAGCAAGTACTGGACTGTGATCCGTATGATGGGGGTTGTTTCGGAGGACTCCCTCACCAAGTCTTCAAGTAATATATTTTGCATTACTCAAAAGTTGAATTTATTATCTAGGTATATGTGTAAGGTTGGACAATTATAACATAGTATGCGCTCAACGCTCAGTATGCCGCATAGAGTTATACATACTATGTATTGAAATAAAAAATCGTTTCCATCATTTGTAAATTCTGATATTGGTTTATAATTTATATAATATAGTAGGGAATGCGTATACGCGTATCCAGGATCGGAACTATGACGGACTCCCACTATACTAGCCAGGGCGCAGTTTGCCTATATAGTATAAAAGTCGCTATAGTAAAGGCGTTGTAGTCTCTACAGTTTTAATTCATACCAATTGAAAGTGCGAAATAAATACTACATATATTGAAATCGTTTTAGCTACTTAAAAGAAAAGGGCCTAATGCGAGCGGATGATTAGGCCCTGCGCAGACGGCACACTTTTTGTGCGATCGAGTCTGCGGCGCACAAAAAGTCTGCATGGCGCGCAAAAAGTCGGTCGCGGATTTTTCACAGACTCAACGCACACGACGCACATCTTCGATCATTTTGTCGGCAGAGCTGTAGGGACGTAGACGCTATGGAAATCGTGCAGAGATCGCGAAGTATTATTTTGTACATGAAGTACAGAAAAAGAAAAAGAAATAGAGAATTTTGGGTACATCCTATACTTCCGGAAAGATTACTGAAAGGACAGTTCCATAATAAACATTCAATTCTGAAACAACATCCGGCAAATTTTTTCAAATTTTATAATATGTCTGTTACTACATTCTACCTATACCTCTGGCGCCATGATAATAGATCGCGTGCGTTACGTCCACCCCTAGCAAATGCAGATTGCCGACTAAAGTGTGCGCCGTCTGCGTTAGCGCGCGTTGAAGCAAACGTTCAATTCTTTTCACACACTTTTTGTGCGGAGCGGCGCGCCGCGGCGCGGTGCGGTCTGCCCGAATTACACGGATTTTTTGTGCGCCGGACTTTTTGCGCGTCGTGTGCGTTACTGCATATAATTTCATAGGTTCTATTTTCACAGACTAAAAAGTGCGTCACGGATAGTCTGTCGTCTGCGCAGGGCCTTATCCTTACGAAAACAAGCAAGGAGACTGCATGATTGACAATAGCAAAATAGTAGTCAATGTTACGGGAGGCAAACACTTTTTCGATATCTCAGAAGATGATTTGAAAGACGCAGTAGCCAACCAGGGGCCTATATCAATTGGTATTTGAATAATATTGTATAAGAACTGAAAAGTATTTGCTTCATATGAGTATAAAAGATTTTTAGGAACTATTTTTATTGACACATTTTTATTTTAAAAATATTTGACTTTAATTTTGTAAGTTAAATTCTGTTAAATTCTAGGTATGCTATTCACGGAAAAAATGCGTCACATAACAACTGGAAAAGTTTACAAGCCCGCTGACGACGACTGTATGGAAAATTATATCAACCACGCTGTTCTCATAGTCGGATATGGAAGAGGTGAAGAATATCCCAATTTATTTGTTTATATAATGGGTTATTGTTATAATAAGTAAAATAACAACAGTCTTCTGTCTTGGTGACTCAACATCATCATTAGCTCATATTTGTTCACTAGTTTCTCGTACACTATCTTTGTATAGAAGTTTAGGCCAAAATACACTACGCCGGCTAAGCTTGAATTGGCACGTTAGCGTTTTGGTTCCTGATACTGTGTGTGTGTCCAAAAGTTCTTTGGATAAGGACAGTCATATTGCGCAGATTGCCTGTGATGAATTTTTAAAGCACGTCTTCCCAAGTAAAACTATCAGTTGATACGAAGACTAAACTACTAGACAGACAGGCTATAATTTTTAATCATGTAACCTTCTATTCGAAAAAAAGTTTATTATAGTACTAAAACATCTTATTCTTATGTATAATAATATATTTTAAAGATAACGACGACGACTACTGGATAATCAAGAACTCCTGGGGCTCGCATTGGGCTGATAGAGGGTACATGCGTATCGTGAGGGGAACTGAAGCGTGCTATATAGGACGGTATGCTGCTATGGCTGAAGTCGATTAAACAGAATGAAGATTAGAGAATACGGAGTTAGAATTAAAGAAAATTCGACTATTTTGTGTTTTGGAAATATTTTGTGTCTATAGGTAACTTTGAGTAGAAGTAAAATAAAAAAGTTTAAAAATTGCTCGTGTTTGTTTTATTATTTAAAGTACATATAGATAGATATTTATTACTTTACGATGATCTAATAATGGCTGATAGCAATATATAATCATATAAATGATACGTAGTAAAACTTCACTTGAAAAAAGACGTGTGGCACTCGGGGACTGCCGCGGTAAAGCTATTGCAT
>CAJQZM010036015.1:0-67479 GCA_907164665.1 Colias nastes | reverse complement strand
AAAAAAAAATAGTCTGATGTTACATAGTAAAGATGGGGATTTCTTACGGTAACATGATTTATAAAATCATACTTAATAAAACCTCTTAAATAAGACGTTAAATATACTAGTAAAGATATACAATACACATTCCTACAAATTCCCAACAACAAAATCGGCACACGCAAATCTTCCGACAAACTCAACCTCATAAAAATTATACACAGTGAAAATCTGAACGTCTAGATTATTCCATTTAGCTGCACTTAGGAGCGGCGACTCAGCACTCACTTGTCTGAGTTGGACACTTGCCACCGAAACTGTAACAAGCTGAAATCGATGTCCGATTCGCTATATCTTATATTGCTTTTCATTTGTATGAAAGTCTCGAGTTTGTAGATGTTTTGTACAGTTTTACGGAACACTTTATGAAGGTAGGTATAGCTAATATTATAAAGAAAAGAGTTGTATTATTGTACCAAATAAGCTTCTGTACTATTGGGCTGATAGTGAACATTCTTTCACCAGAAAGAAAACTTAATTATTCGATATGTAAATGATAATATAGGCTAGTGACTAGTCACTACATAGTATAAAACAAAGTCGCTTTCTCTGTCCCTACTTTCTTTAAAACTACGCAACAGATTTTGATGCGGTTTTTTTTAATAGATATAGTGATTCAAGAGGAAGGTTTTAGTATATAATTTATTAGGTTTTAGACAAAGCGGGCGAAGCCCCGTGCGGTAAGCTGGTTTATAATAAAGCTTTGGTGTACGATATCTACCTACAACAAAAATTTAGGTATATGAACAAGAATAAGTACCATTTTGTTACACGTATTCTAATGTTTATTTCTTATAATTACGGCCATGTTAACAAATGATTTATATAATGTCTTATCGCTGCCTTCTTAATCTAAAATCACCAGAGTAAATAAATAATTATTTGTTCCAGTTTTAATTATTTTATATCTTATATAAAATAATATATTATCTTATAACTAATAAACTATAGAAAAAGAGCATCATAGTAGAATCGTACTAACAAAACATATCAATTAACATCATGACAGCCTCTAGCAAATGAAATTCCGAACCTTCTAGAAATAATAATTAACAATGCATCAAGTGTACGTGTAATAAATATTGCAACGAGATAATCACAGTCGTATATAACATTCTGATTTTGTTTTAATGTGTAAATATCCGTAGGCTATGTGTATGTTTGTTTTATTGTAATTAAAGTGTACATATTTATGTTGTACATGTTAATTGATAGATTTTAGGTAGAAAAGAGAAGTTATATGACAACGGATAGTGTATTTAAATAACGATGTTTTATTAATAACTAGCGGTCCGCCCCGGCTTCGCCCGTGGTACCTACGTGTTTACGTTTTTTTTTTCATAAGAACCATCCTCGTACTTCAAGGAATAGATTCCGCAGCGCACGCGATGACAGAATTTTTATTAAGGAATTTTTTACACCTTGGGTTACATTATTGCATTTTTGGTAAGGATCTCTAATTTTTTTGAAAATGCAATATAGCCTATGTTGCTCAGTGAAGATGCAGCTTTCTAATGGTGAAAGAATTTTTGAAATCGGTCTAGTAGTTTATGCGTGAAAACCATACATACATAATTACAAACCTTTCCACTTTATAATATTATTATATTATATATGATATTAGTATAGAAATGTAGATACTGATTAAAATTTAAAGCAGCTCATAATATTAGCATTAGCTACTATTAAGTATATTCTGTGCTAATAGTATGTTATTGTACGTATTATGTTTGGTAAAAATATATTACCTCTTATGCCTTATCCGCAGTTTTTTATAAGAGGCAGAGGTTTTATATCACCCGCTATTTCATAAATAAGTTAACATTCAAATATTTATTTTAAGTTCAGTATTTTAAGTAAGGTGGTTATTGGTTCGATTCCAACAAAAATTTGGCATGAACATGACTAAACTTTCATAATACCTCAATCGGTCATCACTTTTGAACTCCAGACAATGCTGCATACCCAAATATTTACAACTAGCTGTGCCTTAACGTGATGATAAAGCCTTCCTAGATAAATGAGCTATCTAACACTGAAATAATTTTTTTAATCGGACCAGTAGTTCCTGAGATTAGCGCGTTCAAACACACAAACACAGCTTCCAATATTAAAATTAATAATTCACAACGCTATTACGTCATTGCAATATAAATTGAAAATGTCTAATTTGGCTAAAACTATAATTGGAGGTAATTCTTCATTTAATTGCCATCCAATCATTATAATGTGCAGTGAATGAAGTTAATTGCGATTTCAAATTCTGATCATTATTTCACACATTTATAATTATTTCTAATAATATCTACACTTTGTTCTTATATAAAAGATCCGCTTCTTCTTGTGGCTTCAGTTTTTTTTGAGAGTTTGGTCGATTTATGCGTAGGTATGTTTGACTTCTGAGTTTAAAACTAGATATATTTTATTCTAAAAATACATGAACAATTTGTTTCAAATACGCGTAGAGTAGATATTTATTGAATAACAAATAAATTAAAACGTTAGTGAATCTAAAATTAACGTCGGCATACCTGATACATTAGCTACTTAAAAATAATAATTTAAGCCGTATGAAGCTTATTTATTATTTCTGAAGAAAGATTTAAAAGTAAATTAAATTCCATTATCGATAGAAATTAGCATGAATTAACATCATTTAACACTGATTCTTCAAGCAAAGATAACGTTTCGATTTCATCAACTCCCGGCTATTAAATTAATTTGCGAATCGTCAATAGAATTAAATGAATAATAAACTCTATTTTATTGCCCATAAGGTCTAATTTATTAACAAAAAGTAGCTCGAATTGGCCAAACAATTTTAGTCATCGAGTCAATAAAAATTCATACGATATTAACATGTTTAAATGATGTTTCTTTGATAAAATTAATGTTACCATTAAAATTCAGGGCGGTCCACTATGAATTTATTACGAAAAGTTCGTTAAAATATAGTCTGTGGTGAACAAAATATTGGCTGATTAAAAAATAAATGTCCCATTAAAGGTGCTATTCGCAGAAATATATTATATTTGTTTGGTGTTGATTTATTACTAGTCATTTACGCAATAAAAGAGATTCCATTAAAAATGCTTAATACCTACCAATGATTTGAGTCGTTTAATAAAAAGTTAATAATCGGTCTATAGTTGGCGGGAAATGAACATACCTATATTAAAAATATGCGGTGAAACAGGTTCCTCTCTTTTTGAAGTAATAATAAGGCTGTAGAGAAGAAACTATGTCTTGTACCCTTATAGGAGCAGATGGAATGTATACGGGCTGATGGTGATGATGTGAACTGAGCGATCTATGTTATCCATACATGATAAATTTTAATCATTGTATAGATGTTTGTTACTCCATCAGGCTTGAACAGATGCTCATATTTCGATCAAACTTTCCTACATTGGAACTTAGGCTACTTTTTATTCAGGGACCGATTTGTAATTTAATCACGCTACAACAGATGCACAGATTTTAACCAAACTTTCCACACAGGTCAAGTATAGTATAGGTTACTTTTTAGGGTTCCGTACCTCAAAAGGAAAAAACGGAACCCTTATAGGATCACTTTGTTGTCCGTCTGTCCGTCCGTCCGTCCGTCCGTCCGTCCGTCCGTCCGTCTGTCAAGACCCTTTTTCTCAGGAACGTGTGGAGGTATGAAGCTGAAATTTATATCAATTACTCAGGTCTACTGTCCCTTGAAGCTGTGAAAAATTCTCAATCAAACTTCTAAGCCAACGCAATCAAAAGATACAGCCGTTTATGCCGCAAATTTTCGACACTTGCAAGGGAATCAAAACCTACAGGGTGCTTCCCGTGAACTCAGAATCTTGAAATTTGGTACGAAGCAACGTCTTATAGCATAGATAAAGGAAAAATTACGAAAACCATAAATTTTTAGTTACATCACATAATATATTTTTTTTTAATAATTTTAAACTTACTACCCATTTCCTCATAAACGCGTAGAGGTATTAAATTGAAATTCATACCAAATACTCAGGTCTATAATACCTTTAAGCTGTAACAAAATCAAACTTCTATGTCAACGCAATCAAAAGAAACAGCAGGTTTGTACGGAACCCTCGGTGCGCGAGTCCGACTCGCACTTGGCCGGTTTTTTATCCTTGGTACCTACCAAGTAAAGCCCTAGGCAGAAGCTAGTATGTGTATAAAATGGCGCCTTTATTCGCGCGAAGTGTAGAAAGGACAGCTTTACGTGCTCTTTAAGGCTGTATGCAATAAAATGTCAACACTAAACTACACTAGAACAGTTCCTGTCCAATTTCGTAAAAATATTCAAAAAATACTGAATTTACAAAAGTTTTCTATAGAGATTTTCATATAATTTCGTTATCCTGACAACTTAATGCTTGGTCACACAGATTAGATTTAGTTTATCATGACTACCATTTAAAAATAATTAATTAGTAAACTGTCACAAAATTTAACATGAATGCAAAATGTTTGAATGCGCTAATGGTACGAATTGGTAAGTTATTTTTGCATTGGAGAAAACATGATATCGAGGAAGACTATAATTATATAGGTTATAACAAATAGGAGCAGAAAAACAATGAAAAAGGGGAAGCCACAATGTACAGCTAGTACTTAAATATATCAAGACACTACGAGCTCTAACTTATGATATTTATATGTTTATACGTATATACATTTTAATACGTTAACCTTATAATTTAAACTAAAATTAACCCACTAGGCCCAAGCAGTTAATTCTCTACCGAACATTGAATTAGGGAGATAAAAATATATTCAATAACTTTATGCTAAGTCGAGATCCGGGCACGGTACATTAGGCCGAAAGATAATAATTTAGATACAGTATTATGCTAAAACGAGTGTTTAATATCGTCAAGGGGTTTGGTCCAACACGGGAAGGTTCTAGAAGGTTTCTATGAAAATTTTCAAGGGGTTTTATTGAGTTTGTTAACGCGCTATTTGTTTAGACTTCGTTACAGACATACTTTACCTCTTTACTAATATTATTATTATTGATACAAAAGTGTGATTCTTTCTTTAAGGACGGAACCATTTTATATGATTTTAGTGTGTGTACATAGAGAATGATATAGGCTAACTTTTCAGGCGATGATAATTATTGTTTATATGAATTATTCCAAAGATGAATGCTGATAGATTTCCTTTGAACACGCGGTCACGGATTATTAAATACTATACGCGGCTGAAGCCATGGATTAGCCAATACACTTTTTGGATTGGATTTTCAATAAATTTAATAGTATTTAAGTCTTATCACTGATAGAAATCATCAAATAGTTTCAGCCAGAAGGTTGAAACTATTCATAGAACGTTGTAGCGCTGCTATTCAGTCGTGTCGCAACATTGTAAGCAAATTATTTCTAGATATAATAATTTTTGTACAAATAAATAAAGTGAAATTTAATTACGTCATTTTTTAATGTAACAAGGAGAGAAAATAGAATCATAATTATCTTTGCCAATTTGTTTCGATTAATCTTCGAAGCGGTTGCATAAACTTCGATTCGACTTATACGGTCAGATGATATTTTAGTTCTCGTAAATGAGTAAGGGCTGTTTGCTGATAATACTCATATAATGCAAAAAAAGTCACAGGCGACAACTAGTCATGTAAATACTTATTTTATTACATGTTTTAACTGTGATTGTTCTTATAAATAAAGTGGTTTTAATAGGAAAAATAAAATGTTTATCATTTCTTGGATAATCAAAAGCTAAGCCGTAGTTCTTAGAACAGAGGTAGAGCAATTAGTATCTTATAAATGTTGTTTTAAAATGTTTATAAATAACTCTTCTTCACGTCATATTTATCGAGAAACAGTAGATAAAGTTTTTCTCTACAAGTACTAATCTAGTAATTTATGATCTATAGGTTTATTTTCCTTTTATAATCTTTAGCAGGCAAGTATTCGTTAAAAATTAAACGACGATGAACGGGACGGATGGACACTTAAAAATGTACAATAATAGTTACATTCATTTTCAGTACAATTTTCCATTACACACACCTCTAATTTTTTGTTTAATTAGGTACATTTACATAATATATCTTACATTGTTTAAAAATACGCTGCACCGCATCGATCGTTCTTGGAATGCAAGTTGAAAATAGTCCAATGTTCGAATCCAAAACGGGTACGACAAACTAACCTTATTAGAATCAATCGCATGAGCCAAGTCTATAAAAGTGCCACAGATAAATGAAAATCGGCTGTTATCAAGCTTATATAAATCCTTTTTGGTTCCAGACAATTTCGCGAATCCCTCGAAAATAATGTATTTGAGAATTAATTTTAAGTCCAGGGACAATCGCGGTGGCCACGATGTTCTGAGTAAGAATTCCAGTTAATAACTACGAAGGGTTTGAAAATTCTATTTTATTACATTTCGAGGAAGGGAGCTGGCGGGGCCTCTATCTTGTGTAGGTTTGGGGCCCCAAATACTGATATATCTGTAATTCGCAATGGTAAGGTTTTACAGAAGATAGGATAGTGTGTAAATTATCAAAGCTAGCAAATATCAAAGCTTATTAATTGGTTCCTACAGACCATAGGCCTGTAGCATGTATTTTTGGCACTATTTTACTTTCAGCTATGTGGATAATAAATTAATACAAGGATGAATAGACGTACGTAAGAAGAAATAATTACCGTTTACATTATGTAATCCTCCTTAATATTTATTACTTTTCTTAATACGCTTTACATTTGAATTACATTTATTAATTACCTGTCATTTCTAACATCTGTCGTAAAAGCAGGTGCAAATACAGATGTTTAGATGACGGTAAAAATGTGAAATGATTTGTTTATAATAAGGAATAAGGAAAATATTTGCCCAAAATAAGTATTTCTATATCATTATTTTCGTATCATCTGAAAATAGTTATAATAGGTATTTATTTAAGCTATATTTGTTGTATATTTCTTTATCTTTTTTATACCTCAATGTAATCATAAGGAAAACGTTTCCTTATTAAAAAAATAGCGTGTGTGCCGAGCACACCTGACAGAAGCGAAACATCTTTGGCAAGATTCAAAGACACCAAAATTGTCACCTTACTCCATGACATGACGGTATTGCCATGACGCGACCTTGAAATTTTACTCTCAACGCGCCTAAAGAAGTTTCACTTCAAAAACTGGGGCCTTACCGCACTCGAGTCCGGCCCAGCCCGCGCTGTAATACTTTTTAACCCCAAAATTTTGAAAGGATAAAACGAGGATTAACATCATATTTCAAATGGAGCCTCGCAGAAATTCCTCCAGTTATAAGTATTCAGGATAAAATGAGGCACTGCAAATTCATACTGTGAATAATAAATACCTTTCATGTTTGCTAGACGATGTAATGAATATTTTGATTTATAGGTTTTTATAACCCTCTTCGATTTAATGGGTTTGCGTTTATGGAGGTCGCAATGGTTTCATTTTGGGTAAGAATATAAAATCTATAAGATACGTATGGGTCGTTCTCAAAAAAGTGCCACAACTTGAATTAATTTATCAATTTTAAAAAATGTTTTAGATGTTGCGTTTTTGTTTACTGAAATTATGGAGGGTACATTGCTTAAGACGAATTTATGGAAGGGAATCAAATTTACTCATAATTGTATAAAATATAGCCTTTTAAAAAAATGATCTCACAGGTTAAAGAGACCTTATTCAGGTTAATGAGAAAACCGTGCCACGTTTATGATTAATAAACAAGTTACAGGAAATAAAACAATGCGATTATGCAAAATCAACGTTTATTATTATCAATAACTAAAAAAATAACAATTTTTCTTCGAGAACGTATTATTTTTTTCGGTACATTAAGAGAAATATCAAAAAAAAATCAAATACTTAAACAAAAATTCTTCTTGAAATAATTTTTATTTATTTGATGCCCTTCTTTCCCTAAATGTGAATAAGTCATGTGGTCCCGACGGTATTCCCCCCATTGTGTTAAAGATGTGCGCCTCCAGTTTTAACGCGTCTCTTTCGGTGCTCGTACTCTTCAGGCACAGTCCCAAGCTTTTGGAAAACCTCTTTAGTGCATGCCATTCCCAAAAAAGGCGATCGCTCAGACCCGTCCAACCTCTCTGCTCTCAAAGGTAATGGAATCCATTATCAATCGCTAGCTTCTTGAGTTTCTTGAGGAGCGCCAGCTGATTAGCGATTGCCAATACGGTTCCCGTAAAGGTCGCTCAGCTGGCGATCTTTTGGCGCTCTTGACTCACAAATGGGCGACTGCTATTGAGAGCAAGGGTGAAGCTTTAGCATTTAGTCTAGACATAGCGAAAGCCTTTGACCGGGTTTGGCACAAGGCACTCCTATCAAAGCTACCATCATATGGGATCTCTCGGAAATTGTGTCAGTGGGTCACCAATTTCCTAACAGAGCGGAGTATCAATGTCGTTGTCGACGGTTCGTGCTCCGAATCTAAGCCTGTGAATGCTGGGGTTCCACAAGGCTGCGTTCTTTCTCCAACTTTGTTTCTTCTGCATATCAATGACATGCTACTATCTAGCGGCATTCATTGCTATGCAGACAACAGCACTGTTGACGCACATTACACCAGCCGATGCAGTATTTCTCGGGATACCGTTACGAAATATCGAATGATGTCCAGTTTCGTCGTCATCTGGAAGGAAAGGCTAAGCTAGCCTCCCAAAAACTTGGTGTGCTCTATAGAGCGGGACAGTATTTCACACCCGGCCAACGCCTACAACTTTACATGGCTCAAGTCAGGCCATACATGGAATACTATTCCCATTTCTGGGCCGGAGCACCCAAGTATCAGCTCCTTCCTTTTGACCGAATCCAGCGACGAGCTACACGATTAGTGGACGACCCTCGTATTACTGATCGGCTGGAATCTTTGGCTCTCCGTAGAGATGTTGCATCTCTCTGCGTATTTTACCGCATTTACCACCATGTTTTCGATGTCGCTGGTAGGAGGACTATTGCAATCCATAAAACGTTGTATTCTTTCTTTTTCTTCTTTTTTGCGTTGATAAGACTTTTTTGCCTCTTCTCGCCACTTTCTTCTCAACATTTTTTGATCCCTCTGTGTTAAATTGTGTATAGACACTACCTTTCCCTCGTTTTTATTTTTATTTTCCCTCATTTATTAAAACCTAAAACTATCTTTTTATACTATCAAACTAATTGTATTATTTATGATTAATTACTTCTAAATTTCTTTAGTAATTAAGCATTTATTCAAAAATAAAGAGTAAAAGTATCTTTAACTTGTCAGCAATCTCTTTAACCTGTGCATTTCGAACAGGATAAAGAGAGACAGTTTAATGAGAAAACGTAGGTAAACAGTCAATAACAAAGAAATGGTTAGGTTTTTTTAAATTTTGCTTAGGGAATTGTAAATAGGTACTATTTAACATTTTCTATCACACTAAATTACAACACAGTATATACAAAAATACCAAAATATTTTGGTCAGAAAAAAGATAACATACCTGTTACAAACTTCGATTGCGTTATCGCGATGTAATTTTTTAATAAACAGCTCAAGTTTCGACACGTCTTTCTTGACCATTGGTTAGCTAGATACTGTCGGCTCATTTTGCACGGAAAAGGGATTTTGCAAACGTATTAGTATTCGGGAAATATGTTATAATGTGCAACGACAGGTTATGGAGAAAAATTGTCCGGACAGAATTTGAATATGAACAACTATAAAATTAGACATATTTCTAAGTTATTGTTTTAATAATATTGATTGTTACCATATATAGAAAAGTATTTTATTTTATTTACACGTTTTTTTTAAGTATATATTTTTTTATTTCACCTCAAAGTCGAACACTTCGTTTTCGGACACGACAAGTTACTGAGAATATGACATTACAAAATTATTTTAAAGAAAATTGCTTACTTTAATCTTATTCTTATTACAAGGCCTCCATTATAAAAATCTCTTTTAATAAATATAGTACATAACCAGATAAGTTACCTTTAAAGATTTTTTCGTAATCTCTAAAAATTGCTCGGCAGGTTATGGTGCCACTTTTTTGAGAACAACCCGTATACCCCAGCTTCGCCCAGTTTGTACTGTGATAAAAATATTTCTTTATTTTTACTAAAATGTGAGCCGATTTTTTGCAACATTGAGTTGGTTTTATATTATTTCAAGACGAAGAATACAAGCTGACTACTTATTTATTAACTAAATGGTTCGTTATATCGTGAAGTATAATTTTTGGTAATACATGTTGAAATGGGGATAAAAGCACGTAATTACCTGAAACAGGTCGGGGCGGGTAGTCTATGAATACAAAATAGCGAGATGATTGACTGATAGGCAATGCGCTATGGACGTAGAAATTTGATATTTTGGGGATAATTTTTGCGGAATTTTTAATTTGTCTCTATAGCTGTTAATAGAAGATGTTTGCAAGTCAGTCTCGTTAAACATATTGAATTGAACATTACAAAAAATGTATGACTAAAATATAATAATTATTAATTAGTTTGTTTAAAACTCTATAACAGTCTCTGCAAACTTGGTTCTTTAACTCAAATAATAACTACCTATAGCTCCAGTATTTACTTTCAAGTAAACGTTAAATTAACAACTATTAATTTAACATACTTATATTTGTAAACAATACTACCGGCTATATACTAATACAATAATACCGGCTAGAGGTTAACCTAACCTTAAGCCTGATATAAAGTAAAAAAAAAAAATTCACCATTAAACGCCACATATATTCCGACATCAGCTTATAAACTTAGTTTAAATTTTAACTTCATCAGCGTTAATCCCTTGTTAAACTAATAATAGCGAATATAGGCCAAAGTCCGTAATATTTTATTAATCGAAGCCACGATAAAGTGAATTTATTATGTACGCAGAAAATACCCTTTCATTAGTACGCGACCCTTTAATATTCCGTTATTATTGAATGGAATATGTGTTATTAAATTTCTGTTTAATTAAGTGGAGTTTGCTACTTTTGCTTTTTAGAATCTGTATTAATCCATACTATAGTATTATAAATGCGAAAGTAACTCTGTCTGTCTGTTGCTCAATCACGCCTAAACTACTGAACCAATTTTCATGAAATTTGGTATGGAGATATTTTGATACCTGAGAAAGGACATAGGCTACTTTTTATCCCGGGAAAATGACGTAATCCCGGAAATCCCACGGGAACGGGAACTATGCCGGTTTTTCTTAGACTGCGCGGGCGAAGCCGCGGGCGGAAACCTAGTGGTCTATATAATGCTTTCTGTAATTATTAAGACTCTTACATACGATTTCAAAAATGTTGATGATGTACTGAGTATATTTATTAAGTACTATTCAAAGGAAAACCCGCATAGTTCCCGTTCCCGTGGGATTTCCGGGATAAAACCTATCCTATGTGTTAATCCAAGTTACCCTCTATATGTGTGCTAAATTTCATTGTAATCGGTTCAGTAGTTTTTACGTGAAAGAGTAACAAACATCCATACAACCATACATCCATACTTACAAACTTTCGCCTTTATAATAGTAGTAGGATTGTATTTAATAGTAAATTGCTAATCATTGTGTATGGAAACTTATTCCGATAGAGACAAATTTTACACAACTCAGTTTTATTCAAGTAACTTAATATCAAAACAATCTTAAGGGTGCTTTTCCACCAGTAATGTGCGAGAATGTGTGGCGAGGAATGTGTTTGTAAATAACCAATAGTATCGCCTCAAACGCTTCGAACTTTAAACTAAATCAAGCGATAGCGGTTTTTAGTTTTTACAAACACATTCCTCGCACATTATTGGTGGAAAATCACCAACAAATTGTTTTTTAAATTAGTAATAACTTATAATAATACATTTTTCCGTAAATATGATTAAAACTTTAACATGTGTAACACATTAACTCTTTGCGACTCTATTACAAAACAAACCCTTGTTTGTTACAAAATTAATTTAAACGGGTCCTCTATAAATTTTCGACGTAAAACATCTTGTTATATTACCATCCAAGGGCTCCAACATGATCGCAGTTGCCAATTCAAATTCCAAGCGTGATTGAATCACTTTAATTTTCAAGTAATTTCATTATTTCGCCTTTGTCACAAGCTCGGCTAATACTTTTGGAATTCCCTTTTTTGTTAAATTAATTTTCATAAATCACTGTTAGATTGCGACTTGACTTGATTTTAAATGACGCTCCGGCAGTTTAATTAGTATTGTAATGGTTTATTTATACTATGGGTTTTAAGAGTGAAAGTTCAAACTGTTTCTTATTTTCGTATACAATAGATTGTAAAAACAAAATGTGTATTTCGTAAAGGTAAGACTTATCTTATAAATTTAATTTAATTAACAGATCAAAATCGCATTTTCTTATACATACAAAACACCAATCAGACTTTAATTAGAACCAGTACGTTGAACATAATATTTATCTTGGTATTAGTTGATGATTAGTAGCGATCGTACATATTACTATCTACCAAGAATTTCTACTGGTTCTCCACTCTCTGAAACTATATAATTGTATATACCTACACGACTCTACACCGCTTCTACACGTATTTTCGAAAAAGTAAATTTTACGCACACCACGAAACCCATTAGTGCAAATCAGACTCGTTCACTGGCTTTTATTTTTATTCATCTTCATTTCAGTTACAGTTTCGCGCCTAATTGGAGACCTGTTTCAGTTAAAAGAATTGTTGAATTAAACACCATTTTGGACGTGAATCCGCTTTAACAATACCTACAAGATTGCATGTACAGATATGGTAAATTTTATGAGCTTTTAGCTTTGTGAAGGTGAAATAGGCAATTGTGCACCTACCAATTTATTTAATAGTCGACTTTATTATTTAATTGTAAGGTTCAAATTTGATTGGTTTAATCGGACTATATTGCTTTATAATAGATGGTAATGCGTAGTTAGTAAGTCAAAGACATGATAATAGGGTGTAAATTAGACTTAGTATACTGACTATCATTTACATATAGATAAAATAGTCTAACATGAAATCTATATTGTAATATTTTTTGTAGCTCTATCATGTTATTATACAGAAAGATTTTTTCGCTAAGATATTTTTCAAAAAATTTCATGGATTATTAAATTTTGTACCAGTCCAAATTTATGAAATAATTTGACTTTTTTTTCTAGTCAATAGGTATTCTCGTTTGGTATTCCCAAACATATTTTATAAACACACAATATTAAAAAACTTAAAGTTTCAGAGAAACAAAAAACTGTAGAAAATTAGAGTAAAAACCGCGTGATTTCACATACAAAGTTAAAAAAAATATGACAACCCAAGAAAAATCCTTCATAAATATATAGTGAACATTACAGGCGTATAAAGTTTAATATTTAGGATCTCACCACATTCTGAGTTGGTTTGACAGCTGCTTGGCTGCGTCTGACGTCGACTGAGTGGGTTGAGCATCTCATATTCCATGCTAAAGTATATTGTAGTTTATTGTGTGCAAGTTGAATATTATAACAATGGTAGGCATAGAAGGATTTTATGTATGTGGTTTTTGTTTCTGTTCGTTAGAATGAATGAATGAAAAATTCTTTATTGAACCATATATCCTATTATCCATATAGGATACATTTTATAAACTTAACAACAAATTAATCAATGTACAGTAGGCGGCCTTATCGCTGACAGCGATCTCTACCAGGCAACCCAAAAAAGACGAGGAAAATAAATTAATTAATTAAGAGCGACAATTAATAATGTATGAAAATTTATGTTAAAAGTGTCTAATAGTCCAGGGAAATATTCAGCCAGTGGTGAAAATTGTCTAAAAATTTGTGCTTGTTTACCTAAAATCGTGATTTTAAAGTGAAACTTTTATTACATCGTCTCAAACTTTTTGGTCTGTGTAGCGCATGTCGCGTGTATCGCGGCTGCCGAGTAGGTATACCTAGGTACTCGGCAGCCGACCGACACGCGACATGCGCTACACAAAGCAGTGTTCGGAACCGTTCGAACAGTTTCACTTTTACCGTGGTTTCATAAAACCACACAACATTTTTGGTTAAAATAACGAAATTATAGATACAAGGGATAAATGTGCACTATTAAAAATGAACTTTAAAATATATTGTTACACTATAAATAAATAAACATTTAACTGGATATTGGTTTTATAAACAGTTTCTGCCTCATTAAATACAAAATAGAGTTTGTTTTGCTGAATAGTTGTTACAAAAGTAATATAAATATAAGTGTTACTTAGAAAAAGCATGTTATAATGATTAGATAAAGAAATAATGTTGTAGCTACTGCTTGATCTTTTCTACGTATGAATTTTCATACACTATAGAGCTCATACACTGGTTATAGATTTTATACTTCTATAAACAACCAAAGTTGCTAGTAAAAACGTTAACAAGGATTTTAAAAACTCATTAAAGTTAACTGTACAATAATGACTAAACAATAATTTCGAAGTGAGACATTAAATTTTTTATCACCTAACTTCAAACCTTCCGAATCGCGGTTTAGCCGCGAAGTTTAACTCCTAATTAACTATAAATAGTGTTTAATGATGTCGTAAAATAGTAAGTGACATAGGCCGTAAAGATGACTGCTGTTTTTGACTTGTTATAGCTACTGCATCGATTGCTTAATCATAAATGGAAGACTGTTTAAAAGATCCCGTAGTTAATCCCGATATATATATAGGTACGGACGTATTAAAGATTTTTTGATTGTATGGTATATTTCAAACTCAAACATTTATTTATTCAATTAGACTTCTTCTAGAAGCACTTTTGAATCGTCATTACATATTTTTAACATTTACCACCGATTCGGAAAATATCTATGGAGAAGAATTTGACGAATTTAAGAATTTGACGCTTTCACGTAGATATCATAAAAAAATGAATATATTTTGTTGAAATTAATTAACATACCATACGGTTTATAAATGGCAAGATAAAAAATGTCAATGCTTTTTCTAAATAGGTATCACGCTTGTAAGATTGTGAACTGTAGCAATTGATAGTAAAATTAAACCCCTAATTCTACTAAAAACATATTATTATGAACAGTCTAAGGAAATAAGTAAGAATCTTCGGAAAGTATCTATTTCAATCGGTACCTATAATTTACATATTTGCAATAACTCAAACCTGCACTTGCAAGGAAAACTTACATTTGAGGTTTCAATAGCGAATTTTTACAAAAATAAACTTTGTCCCACCGCATTCAAGGTTTAATTTCAAACTTCCAGCATGTGGTTCAAGTCGTAGGAATCGGTAGCGATTAATAATGGCCGTTTCAGTTCTAAAGAAGTAAAACTTTAATAATGGACCTTAAGAACTTAGGATCAATATGGAACTTTAAAATTAATAGTAGTTTTAACGATATTGAATTGTGTTTGGCTAAATTTCAATTTGGAAACTCGCTTTCACACCGTATAGGATCTGAGGAGCTAATATGAAAGTTTGAAGTGGTTTACGGGAAATTAGTTCTAATGCGATAATAGCTTTTAGTATTATCTTTGTCTGCAAGGTATGAAATTAGGAATGATACTTGGTGGATCAGTGTTCGTACGATGTTTTGTACAATCGATAGTTTTAATGATTATTAAGTCAAATGATTATTATAATTTATAACTTTTGTTTGTCTGTCTGGAGGGATTGTATGTGAAGAAAACATTATATAAGAAGCTCTCTTGTTTGAAGTAGGTATCAGCTCTATTTTTTTAAGATTGCATTTCCTCGCCATCAGAATGCCTGAAACAGATTTATTTTAGCAATAAGTAAATATAAATAAATATTTCAGAACATTTTTCACTCACGGCACGATCTAATCATACTAAGCTTTCGCTTGTGCTATATAGCAAACATCGATGTTCATCTCACAAATATTTGCCCTGGGTGGGAATCGAACCCACGAAATCTGGCTTGTCAGTAAAAAACTAAAGTAAAAGAAAATAAAAAAAAAAACATAAAGATTTAACAACAACGATGATTTGGAAATAAAAAACCGTTTAAAAAAATAACCTCAAAAGTGCATTCCAATTTAAAAACGGAAGGACTTTATCGTTCAGCAATACCTCTTGAAACAATATCCGGTGTGGCTCGGCCTCAAATTTTGTGAAATTGCCGTTTGCGAAATAGAAATACTTTAAATCAACCAGAAACAGTCTTTTAGTCGATATTTATGTTTCAAATCGATGAAATTTCGGTGCATTTACATCAAACGAGCTCTAGCTCTATGTTCGTTTGGTAGAGCGAACATAGAGCTAGAGTTCTATGCTCTATGCTCTTGCTCTAGCTAGAGCAAGAGCATTATTTCGTGATCTTTTTGTGTAAACGAAAACTCGTATTCAGTGTTGTTCGGTATTAAAACATTGCATAGAATCTTTTCGAACGCACTAAGAACAACGTAAGAATACTATACGCCTGTTTACACTAAAATAATTTGACGTAGTGGGGTTAGAATGAGCATTCGCTCGTTTGATGTAAATGCACCGTCGACAACAAAGCTCTCGATACAGAAACTATGTCGTAAAATATTTGTGTGAAAATAAAAGTAAATTTAATTATTATCTTTTATTTCAGGTGTGGATTTAAGGATAGCAGATCCGAAGGTAATATAGAAAATATATCATTCATTTTAATAGTATCTAAAATTGACCTAAACTTATTCTTAAGAACAAATCCTGCATATAAGAAATCAATCTAGAATGTTCTAGAGCTTTCTCAAGAGAAAATTATAACGTTTATTAATATTTTAGTAATAACTCTCAAACAACAGCTTAGTACTTCAGTTTGTTCGAGACAACACGGTCTTAACGGCTTTGATAATTGAGTTATAAGTTTAATATTATAACACTAGCTGTGCCTCGCGGCTTTACCAGCATTTCGCCGCTCCTACTTATATTAGTGTGATGATATATAGCCTATAGCCTTCCTCGATAAATGGGCTAGCTATCTGTCTAACAGTGAAATAATTAATCAATCTGAACGCGTGGTTCTTGAGATTAGCGCGTTCAAGCAAGCAAACAAACTCTTCAGCTTTAATAAAACTACAATAATATAAAACATCTTTTTACTTATATTTAGTAGTACAGTTTCTGTTCAATATAATGTAGCATCGGCGAAGGAAATCTTTAACATCCCGCTGCAGAAAGGACGCCTTAGTCAAGTTGTAACTTGCCAAGGTTTCACTTCTGCCGTGACGTGTTAACCACTCGACTGTACCGGACCTCGGAACTCAATACATGTTGGTAAGTTCTATGTGTTGTAAGTACATATGTATTTATTATTTGTAAAACATTTTAGTAAAGTTTTTTAGTGTGTAAAAAAGGCATCCATTATATGTATGCATGCGCATATACAATAATATAATTGTAGATGATTGAAAAAATGAAACCTGATTAGGTACTATATTTAATACTAGCTGTGCTCCGCGGTTTCACCCGCATTACTCCGTTCCTGTTGGTCTTAACGTGATGATATATAGCCTATAGAATTCCTCGATAAATGGGCTATCCAACACCGAAAGAATTTTTCAAATCGGACCAGTAGTTCCCAAGATTAGCGCGTTCAAACAAAAAACAAAAAACTCTTCAGCTTTATAATATTAATATAGATTGTGTTTTTGTACTCTCGGCGATTAAAAAACTACTGACAGATTTAATTAAAACAGTACCACTGAAATAAATAAAGAAAACCAATTTCGCGTAAATTATAAAATATCGCATTAATGAAAAGCATCGTCCATTAATAAATAATAGATTGTTAATAAAATCGTAAATAGCATACGGAGTCCATTATAACGTGTAATTTCATGTCATTTGGCGCCAAAGGGATCCCGTTGAGGTTTTTACCCCAATTGTACTTTAATCGACCGCTTGTTTACTAAAGTGCGTTTAGAGCGGCCGAGCTTGTAGCGATTTTTGGTTTAAACATATCCGTTTAAAACGCTTTGAAGTTTATTTCTGAATTCTGGCCCTATACTTACTTACCGTATAATTTCTGTACATTTTATATTTCGTATAGGTACATTTAGTGGGTATTTCTCTTTCCGAATATTAAGACTCTGGTCCTGTACTTTTTACGTTTCTAATGTATTTCTGGGTGTAAAAGGTAAAATATACGTAATACATTATTATTTACTAAGTTTTTCATCGGTCATTAATTAAGACATTTGAAGCTCTACAATGAAGATATAAATATATTTTTTTAAGAAGAATTCAGACTTGTGCATATCTTATTTCAATCTGATATAATAGGTTATTATATCGTATTATTATAATAAAATTGTATTCATGCCTTAAAAATAACACACAAGATAGAAGAAATATAGTTTATATAACACTACAGTTGTAACAAAGTCAAATTAAAAGTAAAATCTACATAGTACTACATAGTAATCACTACATAGTATAAAACAGAGTCACTTTCTCTGTCCCTATGTCCCTCTGTATGCTTAAATCTTTCAAACTACTCAACGGATTTTGATGCGGTTTTTTTTAATAGATAGAGTGATTCAAGAGGAAGGTTTTAGTATATAATTTATTAGATTTAAGTCAAAGCGGGCGAAGCCGTGAGCGGTAAGCTAGTAGTAACATAAATTTTTAAAAACTAAAAACTATTTCCCGCTACAACTAGCGCGCTACAGAAAAATAACTTAGTCATCATGTAAAGGGTAGGTACGGTTCGGCGTTTTTGCTAGAGTAAATATCAAAATTCACTTTCCTTTGATTGTGCCGTGGGATACGCGTCACCGTGATTTTCATGTTCATTTTCTGTTTTCAGAAGGTTTGCGTACTGCTACTGGTTTTTAAAAATAGTTTTTATTTACAAACGTGAAAGACGGTTGCAAATAAATGTATGACTTTTTAATGCTTCGGTTATTTTGTACTTGTGATAGTTTTTCTTTGTTGGTTTACTTTAATCCACCTTAACCCCTTATATGTTTTTCTTTTGAAATTAAAAACATTATTCATTCAAAATACGTTCACACCTTCTATAGCTGTAAATTTTTCAACCGACCACGTAGAACCCAAAAATAGATTGTCTTAAAATCATTCGACTAATTACGTAGTTCATACGAGCGAAATAAAATTAAACTCATACATTTACCACGTAAATACTTAAACAAAATAACGTAATTCCCATCTCTAATCATAATACCATATCATTAGAAATCTATAAATAAAACTTATTCATAAGATTATTAACACATTTTAACTTATATCAAAGGGCAAGAATTATAATTAAGGCGAAATACAATCATGCTTGTGCACCTTTTGGGCTACGCCCCCTGGGTGGAGCATAAGAGCGCGCGGGACGCTTCACGAAAATCCCCTCGCCACGCCACACAACTGAATAGATGACGGAAACATACGGAACTAACGGAGGTTCAATGAACTTTACTTATATTCTTATATTCGCGCGGTTAAAGCTGAGTAAAGCGATCCGGCAACGTCTTTTCGTTGCCGGGCCCATCGAACTAGAAAAATCGACCTTAGTTCCTTTGCACGAAGGTCGATTTTTAATTGGTACAAATCTGGTTACAAAAAGTGAGCTTTTGACTAAATTATTTTATGATGTAATTATTTGTTATTGTTAGAATTGTCGCTACCTACGTTACTAGCTTATTTGCAAATCTTTGTAAACAAATTTTATAGTTTTTCGACATGGGGACTTTACGTACAATATGATAATAAAAATAATAATAGAATAATGCTATTTACGTTTGTTTTTTTTACATTATTATCGGTTTTAAAAGATTTAAAAAAACGGGTTTTTGTTTTTATATCATATTTATTGAAAAAAAAAACAATAATAGACAAAAAAATATTATTTACAATTTTGATTATTTTTGAATAAATATATCCGACATTTTGATATACTTAACATCAGATATTTTCGAATGCTGGTTTTGTTACCATTTTATTGTTCCAATGTTTATCTTCTTGATACGACTTCTTCTCCTTGTTCCGTAAATAAATATGTCTCTTGCCCGTTACTTTGAGCTATCCTTGTACATTGAGGTGCTGAAACAACCATAATAAGTTATAATAGGAGAAAAATTAATTGATAATACCTCTTATAATACCACGATTATTATAAAGATACTGTCATCAAAACTAGAAAAAATTGCACAGCTGTGTACGTTCCTTTGTCGCTTTATTACCCTAGCCCGTAATAAACTCGATTGTCGGCGTCATACATAGCAAACTTTCTGAGAAAATCGTTCTTTTGTTTGCAAAATTTTACGGTTGACCGCAATTATTATAACAAGTGCTTTTATAAAAATTAGTAAAAAATTTCGCAGCTGTGTCCGTTCGTTTATCGCTCTATTGTCCTAGCTCGTAAAAAAGTCGATTGTCGGCATCATAGTTACATAACTACAAATTTTTCAAATATTTTTTATATAAAATTTATAAGTAATTATGCTTATGCATAATATGCAAATAGTATTCATAAAAACAAATTAAAAAATTACTCATAAGTACATACATTCATTCGAATTGATATATGTATAAATAAATATCCTGTATCTAGTCCTGTCTAGATCTAATCCTTGTCTTGGGATTGCTCACATGTGTATAGAATTGTTAGTAGATCAGCAATAAGCCTAAAATAGCATGATATCTAATAAGTAAAAAAATTACAATTACCGGTGCAGTGAAAGACCTCAGACAATAGTTATAATACAATAAAAAAAAAACAAAAAAGTTATACGCAATAGGGTTGAAAAAAAATTGTTTCTGATCTCACTGGTAATTACCTACCCGTCAGTGATAACTTACACTAGTCTGAAATATTCCACTATCTTCAATCTTATGACTTATAAATAAATGACATAAGAATAAACTTACACAAAAAAAGTACTATGTGAAACTGTCTGAAGATCCACATCAGTTTCTGGTAATCATGGTTGGTCTAAAAGACCAACGTGTCTTTATTGCGTCCTGGCTTGCAAGCTGCACATCGGATTTTTCGTGGTCGCGCTTCGCTATTAGAAATAAACATACATACACAAATCAGTAGTATATTTATTGGAAAATGAAATCTCAAAAAACAACTAAAACATTACCTATTTATACCAATAATAAAATTATAAATAAAAATAAAGACAGAGTGCATAAAATTATAAAATCTTGATTTGTGCGTTGCTAAATTCAGACTTTGTAAACATATATGTACTAATACAAAAATCATAAATAGGTACCTAATGAAATCTCAAAATATGACTAAAATAATATTACTTAATACAAATAAAAATAACTATCAGATTTTCATTTATGCGTTTCTCAATTTAGACTTGTAAACATATACCTAGTAATCAAAATATTTGAAGTTGAAATCTTTAGACTTGTAGCGACCGAAAGACATAATAAATATAAATAAGCATGATAAACATTAAACTTACCTATTTAGATTCAATAACTGTAGTTTCTTCATCTGCCTTCGCAACATTTTCTTCCTAATGTTCTCACCATCAATGTTTTAGCCACCAAAATTCACCATGTTTATGAAAAACTTTAGTAACACTAACACTAAATCACGTATGCGAGTAGACAACGGCACCGCGCGAAAAAGTTGTACAGGACTGCTCTCTAAGACGCGTTGGCGTCGACTAACAGGAGGCGGAACGGCGGAAGCGACCGGCCTGCGCACAATTTTTTGCTCATAGTTTATAAATATATTTTTTTTAAATTACTGATGTATTAATTGAAAAATCTAATCCCGTACGTCCCTCAAGAATTGAATGGAAGTGGATGTGGATAAAGTTTCATTGATATTACTTTACTATTGTCCAAATGAAATTGATTCTCCGTTTAATTTTTGGGCAACTTCACAACGTTTTTCTATCGAGGCAAATTTTGTCAATCGTGTTTCGGTTCCCAAACGTCACTAAACAAACTCTTCAATTAAATAAATCGATAAATAAAAAAAATCAAATTCAAAGTTTTTGAAGAAAAAAATTAATTCTCCGTGCGCTCGAAACGTCTGTTTTGGGTCTCATTTCGCCTTAAGATACGGTACACTCATTTTACAAAATACCCCAAATAATAAGCCATTTAAATCGTGATCTGCGTAACTCGCGAAGACATTTATGGAATTTTACATAATATTATTACTAGCTGTGCCCCGCGGTTTTACCCACATTGCTCCGCTCCTGTTGGTCTTAGCGTGATGATATATAGCCTATAGCTTTCCTCAATAAATGGGCTATTTAACACCGAAATAATTTTTCAAATCGGACCAGTAGTTCCTGAAATTAGCGCGTTCAAACAAACAAAGTCTTCAGCTTTATAATATTAAAAATAACTTATAAGTTTAAGTATAGATTATAATACTATGTTACTACAAAGTATCATCTAAATCCGTCCAGTAGTTTTTTCGTGAAAGACTAACATACATCCTTACAAACTTTCTCATTTATAACACTAATAGGATAGAATAACAAACAATCTATCATTCTATATTAACGTAAAAACAAAAATATATTCATGGATACAGCAGATTCGCTCCAATGATTCTCAAGTATATCACAGGGAGTGTTTTTCCCAAACGGATAAAATACAAATTGCCTTCTCATTTCTTTTTCATGTTACAATATTGAATAACTTGTAAAGTTTGTTTAGATGTTTTTTATCTTAAAGTATTATATTATTAATATTCACTGGTATGTTTTATGTTTTAGAATTAACTAGCTTACCGCCCGGCTTCGTCCGCTTTGTCTAAAACCAAATTAATTATATAGGTACTAAAACCTTCATCTCGAAATACTATTAAAAAACCGCTTCGAAATCCGTTGCGTAGTTTTAAAGATTTAAGTATACAAAGGGACATAGGGACAGATAAAGTTTTATACTATGTAGTGATGGTCAGAAGGGCCTTCGAAAGAATCGTGTAAAATCAAGGTAATCAAATAAAATATGTTTGCATTTTTAGTCTACCGCTATGCTAAATTTCTTCAAAATCAATGAATCCCTTCGTTCGAAAATGATCATCAAACATACCTTGTGTAGGTGTAAATACATAATTCCTTTGTTGTAATTTACACTTCTATCTTATAACATAGAGACAATTAATAACACTTAATTACACGAAATTTCTTGACCATAATAACAATAAACCGGCCAAGTGCGAGTCGGACTCGCGCACGAAGGATTCCGTACTATGGGGATCCCCTTAATATTTTTTTAGGAGGCTAAGTAATAGGGTGCCGTTTTACCCTTTGGGTACGGAACACTAAAAATAAACATCATCAACATTCTACACCAGTATCATAATTATATCTACATATAAAATGTATGATTACAAAATTTCATTCATAAAACGACTAAAAAGTTTTAATCTGTTGGATAGCTAATTAAAATCATAAACAAAAACTTTATGGTTTTAGTTCCATAAACAAATAGTTTGGACGTCGACACAGTTATTATAATTAATTCTAGCTAGAAGGCTAATAGTATGGTTTTTATGAGTCGTTATTATGGTGATAATTAAATATTTTCTTGTCAAATATCTATAATACATATTATTATGAAACAAGTCCAACAATGTGTTTGTTTAAACGTAATAAATTTCAAAACTTCCTAATCGAATTTGTAACGGTTTTTACTATAAATTGAATAAATCTCGAAAGATTCTTATATGAAAACAAAATATATAAACTGTGTATGTATTATCTGAAGCCAATATACCAAAATTAGTAAGACTTATAAAACAACTACAACAGTTATTAGGTAGAGCGCTAATAATTTTAAAACAAATAAACAAGGGTTTTTAATATTGTAAAACACCTCAAATACCATAATTTGACGAAAAAATAATATTCAACCATATAAATATTTGAAGAAGGGTAGATAGGTAAATGTTTTATGTATGACTAGTTTCAATCCTTGTGCGGGACGCAAAGCAATTTGCGAACTTTATTCCGCTCCTAAATATTTATTGCAATTGAAATATAAAATCAATTTAAGGAAAAACCTTTTTAACAAGTTTTTATCTTAGTTCCTTATTGCACTATTGGTTGAGAACAACATTACATAATTTTTTGAGTATTCTTAGCAAGCTGTTTTATTAGATTACAGGAGTGCAATAAAAATAATTTGTCCGCCATCTTGGATTTAGAATGACGTCACACGGTTAATTAAACATTGTGATCTAAACTGAACATATACAAAATTATAACACAATCAGTGTGCTTCAAAATAGAGTTGAAAGATTTCCCCGAACAATGAACATACTTTTTTATGAACAATTACTTACATACATTGCAAGTTAATAAAAAGCTTGTAATACTAATAAATGCGAAGGTTTGTGCTTGTTTGTAAAGCACTAAACAATCATGCTTTTCAAACTTTTGGAGTGTTCCTTCTTCTTGTATATTAATTAATTTATTTTTAAACAATAAACCGTCTTCACTTCTTTGTACGTTGTGTATTTTTAAACGATTTCATATATGTAAGAGTTTCTTAATTCAATTTTTTGCTTTTGTTACCTTAGAACTTGACTGGGTGAACCGATTTTGATAATTTCTTTTTTTATTTTACAGCTGGCACCTGTGTTTGAAGGCGGTTTTAGTTTTTTGTAAAAAAATAATTATTTGTTACAAGCTTTTTGCCCGCAGCTTCGTCCGCGTAGTCAAAGTAAAATCCGCATCGTACTCGTTCGTATGCAAAGTCCATGAAAATGGTTCAGCAGTTTTAGCGTGAAGGAGTAACAATCAAACCTAAAATATATAACATAATATATTATGTAGTTTTATATGTCTGTTATCCAATCAAGTCAAACCTAAATAGTATTTTAATGAATTGCTTCATTAACAATGTAGACTGACACAAGCGAATAATTATTTTGATTCAGTTTCCAAAAGCTTAGCGGTTAATAATATATCGTTTCTAATTTAATTCGGATTAATCTATGGTATTATTATGATATATAGTTAATAGACTGTATTAGAAGACTCCATTTTTATCCCTGACTAGCTGCACCCCGCGGTTTCACCCGCGTGGCTCCACTCCTGTTGGTCTTAGCGTGATGATATAATATAGCCGCCTTCCTCGATAAATGGACTATATAACAACGAAAGAATTTTTCAAATCGGATCAGTAGTTCAAACAAACTCTTCGGCTTTATAATATTAGTATAGATTAGGTAAGCAAAGGCGGGCATCGATTATAAATAGCTTCCTTTGAAGATAATATTGTTTGGGCTCACAACATGCTTGTTTATATGTTACAGTCAAATCTCATTGCCGGTGAAAACTCACTTTTGGAATCATTATAGTCGGACATATAGTACATACTTTGGATAAGTAGAGGCTCCTTTTATCCCTGTTCAGGTAAGCAAAGCCGAAGTAATTGGGTAGTATTATGTTAGGTACATAACTTCTTATATTTGTCTGTAGTGCTGGCAAAATGTACCTTTTACAATTTCTAATACTTTAAAAATATAGAGCTTAAAATGAAAATAACTAAATTAAAATGAAAATAACGTAAAGCGAGAACAAAATATAGCTTTTTACACTTGTGGGGAGAGATCACCTTTCCCTAAAGAAAATCTATCAATGCAGTATATTGAGAAATGCAACCTTCGCATTTCCCACTAGGACTAAGGACCCATGGGTAAAATATATCCTAATGTATTGACATTTATATGCTTGACTTTTACTCCGGGGATTACAGAATAGAATAGGAATGATATGAGATACTTCTATGATAAAATGCCAAGCAACTTCTTTCTATATTTCTTTATAAAAAAGAGTGTTCGCCGAGTACACGTGTCAGAAGTGAAACTTCTTTGGCAAGATTCAAAACCAAAATCGTCACCTTACTCCATGACGTGACGGTATTGCGATGACGCGACCTTAACATTTTACTCTCAACGCGCTTAAAAAAGTTTCACTTTAAAAATCTACGCACCTTCAAATTTAACAACTTCGATAATCTAATACCACGCAGCGCCACGGGTAATATATATAGCCATTAAATAATATTATAATATCACCCTCTTTGAATTAAGGATTCGTCATCCCGCGCTTTTGACATAGTTCACATTTTACTACTCTTCAGGGATTGTTATGAATTCCCGCGTTATGGTTTAAGTACGTATAAAGTATGTATACAATAATAGTTAAGGAAATTTCGACCCTATTTGAGTATTAATAAGATTTTCATTGCTAAGGTTATTGTTACAGAGTAGTAATTTTAAAGATGTGCGTTTGTTTGATTCAAAGGGATAGCAATTAATATAGGAAGTCATCTTTATGTTAGTTTCAAACAAGCACATACGCGAGCTGAAACGAGTTAAATATATTAAATAGTATCGTCTTTTCTCTATGTATCTAAGGAAATAGTAGTGAATAATAATAAATATAGAGGTAAATAGTAAAAAAAAAACACAGTTTAATTGGATAAACTTGTGTTATAACTTGACAATTATTTATTTATTATACAAAGTTTGAATGAAATATGTCCTTTAAAAGTCTAATTCGAGTCCAAAGAACTCGGTTACATACAAACATACAGATGAAGCAAATAACATTCAAAATGTATGTTAAACGACTGATCAAATTGTGACATGGAAAACGGACATACTTCCTAACTTATTAGTGTAGTTTTCAGCGTAGTTGTAAAACAAAATACGCTCAAAAAAGTAAATGTTAAAAGCTAAACTCGAACCATAGTTTAAGGGGCAGTTTTAATTGAAGTGCTATTGACCTTACCCGAGCCACAGATGATATAATAGCTGACATGTTAGCGAAATGTTTTAGTGTTTTAAATTGCGGAAATGTGTAGGTTTCATATTAGAAGTTACTTTTAAAGAGCTTTATGAGAATTGAATAAATTATACTGTCTATAATATCAATCTTGTTCAAAAAATCAACACCCATAACAATATAGAATTGTTATGGATATTGTTTTTATTATAGAAGGAAAAGGCTAATGATTGTTTTTATATTTTTGTTAAAAAAATCAGAAAGACTCTGGTCATGTTAGACATTGGTTTTAATGTAGATAAATAGTATATTATGTTTTGTACAATATATAATATAAAGTACTTGACTAATAAGTCACTGTAAGAAGAATAATAGAGTATAGAAAAGGTTAGAGCACTCAATTGAGTTTTTTTTTTTAGAACACATAAAAAAAAATCCAGAATACAGCCAACAATTTTCTACGGCATATTTTCTATTATGAGTTCGCATCCCCGTCTGAATTTTAATCTCAATGAACTTTACCCCTATGATGTCTCTAGTATCTCGTTAAAAATATATTTTTTTTATATTTTCCATACATTGTTGCTGAAAAGAAGCTGCGTGGCATGATGTAATCCAACCCCTTGAAACGAGTGTACTCTATCGATTTAATTACAACGTTGCAGTGAAAGATAACACATCTTTTAGTTAGTTAGCTTTAAAATATTACATGTTTTGTTGTTAGGATATTGTTTTTTGGATTTTGCATATTTTAGTTGATTTTTAAAATGTTAGAGAAATGACAATAAATTATTATAAATTGAGAATAACATGAAATAGTAGAAGAGTAAGAAGTTACTCTTTTTATATCGCTGAGATTCATAGAATACATAAAATTTCATAAACTGAAGGAAAATGCGAAGAAATTTAGTTAACTCCCATAATATGTATCTATTCGATTTTCCATTCTATAAACCAAAGTGGCTATTTTTTGTTATCCACGCAAAATTTCACAGCTGGAACATTAAAATGAAGATCCTCATAGGATATCAAGATCATACCTCTTCTTCAGAAAACCTTTTCGCTTCTATCTCAACAAAATCACGTTCCGCTCAACAATACGTTTATTTATCAGCAAAACCGTACACCAAAATGAACCTTATCCACAAGCCATAAGTGGTAAAATTCAAATCATGCAGTGGACGGTATGCTTAGCTCACTAAATGATGCTTAAACTGTACTCGAGTTGAAAAACGTAGGCATGCAATAAAATTGTGAGAAGTGAAAATCAATAGGCCGAGCGCACCTTTCAAGACTCTTTAGATATCCTTAATTTTCTTAATAAAATCCCGACTTAAATTTATTCTATCACGTAGGGAATTTGTGCCTCTATGACAGTTGAATATGGTTCTATTTTGATTACCTTTTATTCACTTAGGACGTTTTGGAACGCGTAGGTCCTTTATTTTATAAGGGTTGATACGCTACGTGTTTGATGGCGATAGAAAAAGCTTGTCGATAAATTGATTGTAGGAACAAAGCATTGATATGTGATAGAGAAATGTAGTTTTTATTTCACTGGATTAGGGTTTGTGATTGATGTTATAATATCGACATGATGTATAGTGATGTGCTGACTACGGAATTTTACGGTTATATTCAACCTTTTTGATATGATAATTCAGGATTTAGGACAGTTTTTTATGGACTATTTGAATTTGATAATGAGAATGTACAGTAACAGAACGACGTTTACTTATAGTTAGTTTAGTTACAACAAACGCTATGAAAATAAAACTTCAATTGTTTAAATAGGGCAAGGAAATTGTTCTAGAAAAGTCTAGAATTCCAAATGGAAACGCTGCGTGCGTGAAGATTGTTATTGCTATAATATCTTAGAAACAAAGCCACAGGCATCCAATGGTCGGCATTTGACCTACATACGATCATCTTCGATTACCGGTTATTGGAAAAGTTTTCTTCATAAATTCAGATTTTGTGAGCTCGTCACTCTAGTTTCTGGAGTAAGTTAGTGGTTTTTACTTTTTCTAGTACCTACGACAAGAAGTTGCTTTTGTTGACTAGGAAATAAGATCCGTGGCTAAATTGTAACTCTCTGGAATAAAACAAACTAAAATAAAACCAATTGTGTTATGTATAAATGTTCAATTAATAGCTTTTATTTCTGTTATGCTCCTAATTTTACAGAATTTTCTATATTTAATACTTGTGATTACGAAATAATGTTTAGTTGTGAGCTGAAAAATTTTGCATACCTATCTATTTTACTCGCAAAATAGATTATGTAAGTCCTCCACCTACATACATATTCTTTATACCTTTTGTTACACCAAGTGTGTCATTGTTATAACAAGAAATACTATGGAAGCTAAATATAATAATGTATAGCCAATCTTTATTACTTACCTACATCAAAAACGAAAGTTTCAAAATTGTTATCACACTATACACATAATATAATTATACGTATTGGTTTTTCATTCCAGTTATTTGCATGATTGACTAAAAGCATATTTCATACAGCGTTTGAAATATTATAGCATTTGAAAAACGTTAATATCCAAGAAATATTTTCATTCACGAGCGTGTATTTTACAATTAGCCATACATTATTATTTTTTCTTTTCATGCAAAGTTGCATGCTAAAACTCAATGGTATGTTTGCATTACCATATAGTATGGAAACTCTTAAATTATATACGATTTAAGATTTTTCTGTATGATTTATGAAATGTTATTTAAGAGGGAATAATTAAGTCGGTTATTATTTGGTAGGGTTAAATGTTTGGTTAGGCTGAGATGGTGAAATTCATTGGAATTGTAATGTATTAATTATGGTACTTAAATACTGATAGTATAATATTATTATCATAATCATTTTGTGTGTCTGTAATTTTTATAATATATGAATTCACAGTAAGTAACTAATTGTATCTACTTTAGTATTTTCTAGTGTTAGATTTTACGCGAGTATTATACATTTAGAAATTAAAGATTTTTAACGGATTTTAAACGCGATTTATTCATTATATTATTTTCCCGACGTTTCGAATACTTTACAGAGAGCGTGGTCACGGGCAGACAGTGCTGCGCTGTAAAGTGTTCGAAACGTCGGGAAAATAATATGATAATGAATAAAACGCGTTTAAAATCCGTTAAAAATATTTAATTTCTAAATGTATCTACTTTTCTAAATGTAGAGCTTGAGAAGTTTGAAATCTAACGAAACGGTCAGTATTCTAATTTAGGTTAGAATGGAATTTTGTATGTTTGATATAATAATATTACAAAGAGGAAAGGTTTGTAATGTATGGTTTTCACGCATAAACTACTGGACCGATTTCAAAAATTCTTTCACCATTAGAAAGCTGCATCTTCACTGAGCAACATAGGTTATATTGCATTTTCAAAAAAATTAGAGATCCTTACCAAAAATGCAATAATGTAACCCAAGGTGTAAAAAATTCCTTAATAAAAATCCTGTCATCGCGTGCGCTGCGGAATCTATTCCTTGAAGTACGAGGATGGTTCTTATGAAAAAAAAACGTAAACATGTAGGTACCACGGGCGAAGCCGGGGTGGACCGCTAGTGTTTGATATTTTCGAAATATTCCAATATGAAACCAGTAATCTCCATATTTTATATTTGAAATAACAACCAAATTTACCTATTTATGTTGTCTATTGTAAACCTTTATCTATCCTTTTCATTAAATACACCAATATTATTAGTTTTGCTCTTTTCACTCAAAAAATAACCGCCATGAAGCGTTTATTTTATCTCGAAATACAAATAAAGGCCATTCTTCAAAGCGTGTTGATCATCGCTCGTAGGCTGATGTGAAAATAATGTGGGGCCATTGCGATAGCGAGAAAATAAGCTTATATATTTATGTAATAATGTAGCAAGTTGAATAAAATTTTTTACCCATTAGTTTCCCATTTTTATTTGTAAAGTAAAATTACTAAAATTGAGACGTGAAATCGAACAAACATATATACTTTCGCATTTGTAATATGTAGATATAACTAAGTCACCGCGCGTGGCATCGCTCGCTTTGGAGAAAATTTCACAAATTATATACTAAAACCTTCCTCAAGTATCTATTGATAAAAACCTCATCAAAATCTGTTGCTTAGTCTTAAAGATTTAAGCATAAATAAGGACGGACAGACAGCGACAGGTTCTTCTTTAGGCGCGTTAAGAATACAATTTCAAGGTCGCGTAATAGCAATACCGTCACGTCATGGAGTAAGGCGACGATTCAAGATTCAAAATTCTTTGAATCTTGCTTGAAGTTTCACTTCTGACACGTGTGCGAGGAGCACGCTCACACACACGCTCTTTTTATACTATGTAGGTAGTGTTTAGCAGTCTAGTTTTCACAAATGTAAAAAAAACAAACATAAAACACAATATAAAGACAAAATATCGCTGTCACTGATGACGTAACAGACGCTCCACATCAACGGACATTTATTGCAAAAGTTTCGCGAGTTGAAAATACGCCAACTTCCCTTTTGCGATACAACAAATTTCCATGTACGAATTGAAAAAATTGTTTCCCCTTCTCGTTGTTATTTAGCTTGATGTTTATTGGATTTCTGTAATGAGTATTTACTGCATACATTGTATAGTTGTTTGCCTGGAAGAGATTGCTACTAAGCAATAAGGCCGCCTTTCGTACATAATATTATGTGTGTAATTATTGTATTAAATTATTGTCTAAGTTTGTATGTACTAGTATGTATTTACAATAAAGCATAAATAAATAAACATAGTTAGTTATCAGATCTTATCTTTATCTAACGGAAAAATAACATAAACTTAACTTTTGAAAATAATGGTGATACAGTTCCAATTTAAATTTTGCTTAATAGCGACTAGGAAAGGAATTTGATAGACCTTATTGTTCTTGATTATGATTAAATACAAAGAAACCATGAAACTTAGATATTTTCCACTATAACAAGTAAACAATCAATCTGTTGTCAAGATATTAATATTCTTAAGGGCAGTAAATCCATGGCATATAATAACAGTAGGTATAGTATACAGAAAATATTTCTGCAGAAAAGCTCAATCGCTACTGACTTTAACATAAATGAACAAAACTGATAGTCAAATCTTGTACAGAAAATGATTTTTGCTCTAAAGCTCAAATACTTCTGAACCTTTAAAATCGGAAAATTGAATGTAATCTATACACCAATAAATGTTTCATTTATCACTATAATTTATATTCATAATAGATGTAATTGAAATATCCTATAAATATAATAGAGATAAAAAAGATATAGTTCCAAGTTAATTTAAACGATGAACGTGTTACTATTCGCAGAATTAGGTTATTTCAATATATTTTATATGTTTAACTTCAACACAACTCTCCACTTGTAGCTGGACTTCTTTCATTTATTAAAAACTAGCTGTGCCCCGCGGTTTCACCCGCGTGGCCCCGCTCCTGTTAGTCTTAGTATGATGATATAGCCTATAACCTTCCTCGATAAATGGGCTATCTAACACCGAAAGAATTGTTCAAATCGGACCAGTAGTTCCTGAGATTAGCGCGTTCAAACAAACAAACAAACAAACTCTTCAGCTTTATAATATTAGTATAGATTATCTTATGTGTAGTTACTAGACTTCTGTTATTAATAAGTAAAATTATAAGTTTAAGAAGCAGAAAATATGAATTACACAGTCATCTGTTTTTAGTTTACATCGTGTCTCTCGGATGAATTTTATAGCATAGTAATATCTATAAAGCTGTGGTAAACAATTATATTATTCGATGTGTTTATTAATAGGTCTCCAGGCTTTCATTTTGACCTTAGGTCTTCATCATCAGACCAGCTCGATACCGTATTATTGTATTATCAAAATATGATCTACTAGTGTTTGATTTTACGCGACTATCCCATTTAGAAATTAAGGATTTTTAACGGATTTTAAACGCGATTAATCCATTATATTATTATCCCGAAAAGTGTGCGTAACGTCGGGATAATAATATAATGAATAAATCGCGTTTAAAATCCTTAATTTCCAAAATACTTATGACCTACTTAAGTATAATAGTTCCCAAATTTCACGATGACAATAAATGTTGTGGAATTAAGCTACTTAAATATTTCATATTTAGTTAGTAATTAAACGACCGCCTCCTTGGTACAGTGGTTGACGCGTGAGCGTAGAACCGAGGGTCGGGTTCGATTCCCGGTGGAGACGAAGAAACAAAAAATGTCTCGGTCTGGTAGGACACAGAAGGCTGATCACCTACTTGTCCCTAAAGAAAATCGATCAGTGAAACAGATGTATGCATAATGCATCTGCCCCTTACCCCACTACGGGGATACGGGACTTCACTTTAGTAATAAAATGTTTCATATTTAGTTACAGCTCTACCTAATAAAAGCAAGTTAAAACAGCCATAACGAGAAAAAAATTGCAAACGGCAAGTAAACCTGCGGTCAAATAGCTAGTCGTAAAAGTTAAAATATTTTAGTGGAAACGTCTCGCGATCCTTTGTCCAATATTGAGACAGGCCGTGACTTTGTAGATAAGAAATAACTTTTACTACGCTGTGTGACTTGTTTAGGCCGTGGTCCGATAATAGGCATGGCTATTGAAAGATATAAAAGCTATGAAAGGATATCGTCCTTAGTTTTATTTTCAATGCTAGCTTTTTTTTTATTTTAAGTTTACAATTGAAAAGCAATGAAATTAGGAATTTATGTGTGTAGCAAGAAAAACCTTTGGGAAGCAAGATATTAATAATTTACTAACTTTATGACCATCTGTAAGAATAATTTAGTGTTAGCAATTTGAATAAATTCATATTCATTTACCAACGGTAATCTTGCCTAAATTAAAATTGAATTGTAACATTTAGAGCCTTATTTTTAAGTTATTTAAACCAAGTAAAAAATTGGCAGACTGTGTAGCCTACATACACACCTATCATTGTAAGTAGTTAATTGTAACAACAATATACATAATTTTATTTATTTATTATAGTATAGCTTCAGATAAGAACTTCAGTCTAATCTTTTTAAGTGACGCAAGATGGATACATTAAACCCGAAACTTTGAACTTGCGAGATTAAAAGTGCCTCATCTTATTTTAATATTCCTTTGTATGTCGGAGAAATTTCCAGAATTTTATAGTAATGAAAAATAAAGCGTATACAATGAAATTGTATAAAAACGTTGGTTATATGAGTTTATGATAGATTCAAGATATAAAAGATTTATCAAATTTTAACGAAGATACAAAAAAGATGTTCAATGTTTTCTTCATTACCATAACGATTTGTAAGCATCTTGTCTTGGTTTGTGTGAGTTAAAAATGTACATCTTATTTAATATAATATTTGATTGCTGTTTCGTTCTTCCTTTGCTTCGAAAAAATGAAAGTTTTACTGAGTAAAATAGCCTTTATTTTTTATAGTTTATCTTACCTCAAACCTTTCATATATCTAATATGTATTATAATTATAGTATTGAAGTCAGTTCTTCTAACGGTGCATTTAGATCAAACGAGCGAATGCAGCATATACTAACCCAACTATGTCAAATTATTTTAGTGTACCTAAACAGGTGTAGAGCATTCTTTCGTTGTTCTTAGTGCGTTCGTCAAGATTCTATGCAATGTTCTAATACTGAACAACACTGAATACGAGTTTTCGTTTACACTAAAAGATCACGAAAAAATGCTCTAGCTCTGCTCTATGTTCGCTTGGTCAAAATACACCGTAATAAATATGTAAACATTTTATTGATAAAACTACAAGAATCGCCACCACACAATGTAACAAATCTATAAAAATAATGTAAATGAATGTTCTCGCTAACAAACCTTCGAATCTACGACATCTTAAGATAACGGTCATTTAAAATGTAAAGATAAGATAGTGAAGTTTATCTTTTGAAATGAAAACTTGTGTTAAACAAAGCTCTTTCGACTTCATAATGTTTTTAAAGGTATTACAGTCATTAGACATTGTTCTTTTTGGTCATAAACTTAATAAACTAGCTTAGACCGTAGGTATGCGACTTTGTCGGCGTTATATATTCAAATAGCTGTGTCCCGCGGTTTTACCCGCATTGTTCCGCTCCTGTTGGTCTTAGCGTGATGATATATAGCCTATAGCCTTCCTCAATAAATGGGCTATCTAACACCGAAATAATTTTTCAAATAAGACCAGTAGTTCCTGAGATAAGCACGTTCCAACTAACAAAAAAAAAACAAACGAACAAACTCTTCAGCTTTATAATATTAGCTTATTGCGTAGTAGATTTAATGCGCAACAGAGCATATTATTATTTTGCATATTCGTCAAATAGTATGTTAATTCGGCCTTGTATGAATGGAAAGGAAATAGAAAGTCATATGCTACTTCAAATGATAAATCTGTTTACTGAAGAAAATGTTTTTCAAGAATCGTTAAGTTGTTGTTGCTTTTATCTACCAATGACAAACAAAAAATCCAAAAACCTTTTCTCTATATTATTATTATATACTAGCTTACCACCCGCGGCTTCGCGCGCTTTGTATACCTACAACACAATAAATTATAATATAGTAAAACCTTCCTCGAGAATCACTCTATCTATTAAAAATGATGCGGTTATCAAAATCATTTGCGTAGATTTAAAGATTTACATAGGGATATAGGGACAGAGAAAGCAAAGCTTTTTTTGAAAGCTTTTTTATACTATGTAGTGTCAAGATGATAAACAAATACATAGTATAAATAAAATAGTTAAAATCCAATTTCCCTTGCTGTATGTATCTATACTTTCATCCCAAGTTCAGTGGACATGTTTATTTTTCATTCCAATTGTTTTTGTTTGTTGCCGAGTTATTTGTGTTTGTTTTTTATTTTTCTCACATTTGATTGTAAGGGAAGTTACACATGCGAAGTGTAAATTTTTATTTAAAAATTAACTGTGTGTAACTTAGTTTACAGTTGTGTAATTCTGTAAATGAAGTGTGAATAAAAATGCATATTCGTTTCGATGGTTTTGCGTGATTTATTTATTTTTTTAACACTTTAATAAAGTTGTACAAACAGGGAACCATAGGACGAATACAGATAAGAACAGAGTACAACTTATTTGGCTGCCTTATCACTTGTTAGTGATCTCTCCCAGGCAACCACGGTAAAAGGTAACAAGCGCTAGTTCATTAGTGATGTATTTATAGATATAAAACAATTTGTTTATTCGAATAAAAAAAAGTAAAATTTGTATTTCAGAGAAGAATGTAATATTAAACTCAACGAATTATTTATTTTATTAAAGTATATTTTATATAATCGTCGTGTGGGCGGAAACCGGACTGAAGCGTTTTTATTTTATGTTGAAAGTACACCTTCACAGAAACGTGATAAATATCTAATAACATTTTTAAAAGAGGAAAAAGAAATTTCCAGTACCTAATTTATTAAATTAAAATTGAACGTTAGTATTGATAAACTTCGCTAATACAAAATCAGTCGAAAAAAATTATACTGATTTAAATACCAAAATATATATTATCAATAATCTTTGTTTCTAGAGAGTTTTTTCTCGTACTATAGCGATAATATCAGTTGAAAATATACAATATTATTTTCATATTATAATCAATATTTACCAAATTTTTGATTCAGTAGAGTAGAGTAGAGTAGTAGAAGTACGTAGAGTTTTTGATACAGGTGAGAGTCGATGTAGTGTAAAGGGTTTACAATTAGTGATTATTTAAAAAGTTCATTCTAAATTGACTGTAGTAAACACCTAGGTGGTAAGTATATTCCAAACCCATACATCAGGTAGGTTTTGAGTGATAGAGTGTACAGAGAAAAAAGAGTGTAGATACATAAATAGTCACTCAATTCTATTCAGGGCTGATTTTTCAATCCTTGTTTAAAACTTAGTCGTCGAATAATGTATAAAACTACCATTTTAAAAACGTATTCTAATTGCCCGTATTTGACAGTTTACGTGACATTTTAATATTATCGTGTAATACTTTATTGGACGGATAAGTTTGAAATCCAAGCATTGAAAAATCGGCCCTTAATCTATAAATAATAATTCTTTATTGTACACACAGATAAAATTGACAGAAACACATTAAAAACAGTACAATGTATATTATGTACTAGCTCTATGAAATCTAGCTCCGTACTTCATTAAGTTCAAGAAGAAAAATCGCCACAATATGAAAGTGTTTACAAAATGTTGGTATTAAAAATCAATACAAAACTGGATTTATAAAAACGAAGATAATCCGAAGGTTACGGGTTAACTGATGAAATTAATTTTGAATCTTTATTCCGTTATTTGCATTATAAAAGAGTTATATTAATAGGTTTTACGAGGAAATGGTCATTCGAAAGTGTTGGAGAAAATTCTGTAATAAATATAATTTTATGCTGTTTAGATTGTTTATCTACGATTTATAAATGTGGATGGATAATTTGGGTTGATTATAGACAACGTATTTAAATATTATACTGGTATAACACACTATTGTGTGATTGCTTTCTTTATAAAGTGCACTGTGTTCGTGTAGAATTGACAGGTTCAGGTTTTGATCAGAGGTAGAGACTAACAAAAAATATTTGGTAATTGGTTTAACAGTAACATGGAAAGCTCATCAGGTGCCGTATATAGGCAGAACTATTCATTGTATTCTATGAAAAACGTACTTACACTATGGGTAAATGTAAATATATACCTGTATATCTATTTATCATTTTATTTCTATTCACACTCAATCGTATCTTTTACCTATATTTACGAAGGGTTTTTAAATATGTTTTAAATTTATTTAATGTTCTTGCTTATATAAAAGTAGCGAAAGAGTCGTCGATTATTAGGGGACGTTTCAAAACCTTGCGTATTGACTAAACTATTGCCCTCCCTTTCCACTTCTATACACGTAAGCGAGATGGCAGCTCGACGTTTTGATATATCGGATTCACAATTTTTGTTTTCCCACTAACATTAAATTAGCATTTGAACGATAATTGCCGAAGCGGGTAACATATGTAGGTTATGTATTTACATAATAATCCGTTTTATTTTAAATAGACAACATTATAGAAACATAGAAATGTTAAATAGTTTAGTGGCGGACGTTTTGAATTTATTACGGTTCGTATTTACGACAAAGGGTTTGTATATATACTCCTTGCTACTTCATACATCAGGACGAAGCTATGTAAACTTTGTACTAAGACAATTGATAAATATATACGAGACTAAGAAATGTAATTATTATAGTTTCAAAATGTGTTTAAAAAATTATAGATTGAATTCCACTCAAAGAGGGGCGAGGGCATCTACGCAGAAAATAATATACTTACCCTGAGCAAAATATGTATCCAAGAACCTCAAAAATTCAACCAGAATCGCAAATTAATTTGTTAAATTCGGAATTAGTGTCTATAGTCTATACCATTTCTTACGGTGAGAGCAAAAAGGCAACCACCACATAAAAGCTCTAATTTATAATGTTATTACATATTCATTAACCTTTTATAAAAAGTTAGTGAGTATATAGTTTTAACGCTAGTCACTAGAGATAGACTATTGATCTATTATGTAATTAGTGCAACGTCAACTGTATTAGAAAACTATCTAATAACACAACACAAGCGACAAAGCTCTTAAAGTTTTAAAGTGCCTAGCTTAACGGGTTTCATTACACCCACACATATAGACGCATTACATACACACACAAAGATAACATCCTACATACTACAATATTGCATTACAGTTTACACTAAACACACACATGTAAATACGTTACGAAATTGTCAATGTGTGCATTCATCAAAACAACCTGTACGATAAAATATTCAAAAAATCCAAATAAAATTTTAACGCGCACTTTATGCAAATTAATCGATTTAAATTCGATATCGGAACGATTCGGTTGATTGATAGTCGATTATATCGATACACGAATTATTTAGACGTCGATTAATTATTATAATTTGATTGAGCGCAGACGCGGTGTCATATTTTTTTATTAAGGCCATATTTTTCGGTGAGGTTTTATAAGCTTCCGTGAAATTGGAGTAGGCAGCCGACAAATAATTTATAGATAGTAAAATCTGTATTCGTTACCAATTGTTTATGATTATCTGTTTTTTTACGTGTAGTTTTTTGTCCTCGATCGTAAAATCTATTGAATGTTTGTTATGAACTAGTTGGATTGTAAAGTCTAATATATTTACGTAATAATGTACCCACTCGAATTTAAAAACGATACATGAACCCATTGAAATTTTAAATTTAATATCTTCGAAACATGTTTTACTTACCTACATATTTTTCGCTTTTTACTCATGTAAGTAAACAAAAAGTTATAATGTCACATCAACGCACCATGTAAACCTGAGATTCTAAAGTTGGGAATATTGTAAAAAAAATCAAGTATTAATAAGGAAATCAAAGTCCCTCATTTATTTCACTAGACGAAATACGTCTAATTGTAAAAGTTTGGACATAAAGTGACGTGATTTTGTAGCTATCCCTTACGCATGTTTGCGTCAGCCCGATACGTGTTTAAATAAACGATGTTTTATGTTGTATGTGTATGGAATTTTATATAAATGGATTTGGAGAAGATATTTATTTATTTATTGGGCGGTTAATTGGTTATAAGCTATTGCTTATTTATTAGTTATTCATTTAGTTATTACTACAACTACAATTATTTGCAATAAAAATTGTTCATGCGTTTTGTTTCATAGCTTTAAAGACATCTCAAACTCAAGAATAAACAAATAGATTTCGTTTAAAAGCACTTTCGAATAGCAGATATTATTACATAAAAAAAAATCGAAAAAATATAGCCGGGATTTTAAAAAGCAAAGAGATAAAGTAAAAACGACGAGACAAACTTAAAAGTAAAATTATAAGGCGATTAAAATATTGTATATTATGAAATGCTATAGCGCAATAAACTGAGGTAACTCAAGAACAGAAAGGTAGTGTCGTGTGAAATAACTATCTACATTCTACAGCTCACAACTTCGCATGATCCTGATTAAATAAAAATAAATCTTTGTGCTTAAACATACTATACTCTATCCTTGATCCAAATAACATAATATACATAATCTATACTAATATTATAAAGTTGAAGAGTTTGTTTGTTTGTTTGAACGCGCTAATTTAAGGAACTACTGGTCCGATTTGAAAAATTATTTCGGATATTTGCTAGATAGCCCATTCATCGAGGAAGGCTATAGGCTATAAATCATCTCGCTAAGACCAACAGGAGCGGAGCACTGCGGGTAAAACCGCGGAGCGCAGCTAGTTTTTTTATAATTTTCCATGACACTGGTAAATACAAACGTTACAATATTGTCTCATAGTATGTACGTCGTTTGCAACTAATGCTTGTACTCTGTACCTATAATAATATTAACAGTAGGTTTGGTATACCCGTAAAATAAAGAATGTTCCAGATCACTTCACACCTATTAGTCGCAGTAACACATTGCTCTATTATCTATATCTCGAGGGGCTCGCTAAGTTAATTACTCCGTTCCTTTGGGGCACGATTGATCAGACTTGTTGACAAATTGTTAAAATATCTAATTGGACTTAGGCTTTGTATTGTATGGTTAATAGAAAATGCTTGATATAATGAAACTTTCGTAAATCTTAATGTTGAGTCAAAGTAATAGATTAGGTACTATTAAAAACGTTTTATAAATATTTACAAGGTTTTCCTTATATAAAAAATATCCTTATAATTAGACTTATGAATTATTACGTCATGCGTGAGATCTTCACGGTTTATTAATATGAACTCTACATAAAATGCAATGTTCAGTTTCTATAAAGTGTTCAAAATTGAACCAACCGTGCAATTTGTTTAATCTATCTGAAAATTATCTATATTGCTTCTGCTTAAAACTCTGTTAAGAAAATTATAAGGAAACGTAGAAAAACGTTGAAATATGAGGACTTTAAAATATGTACCAACATATCGTATGTAACAACGTAACTTATAGCCTAAACTCTCATAGAAGGCGTAGTCCATGCAGTGGTAACAAAATGTGGGCTGAAAAACGTTTCATAACGAACTTAGAACTAAAAAGCGTGGGTTCCCATGGTTACATAACATTATATATTACTAGTATAATAGTTCTACTAATAATACGTAGAGGGTTCTAAAAGGCTCACTATACGAACTTTAATCAATATCCCTTTGTCCTTTTACAATATCGGTTTAATTAAAAGTTAGTTTAACGACCTTACAGACACAGTGGTTAGTAAATATCTTATTAGAAGAATATGGGTTCTTTGAAATTATCGTTACTTAATAATGACTATACTTTTATATAGCTTCGATATTTAATAAAATTTTAATCAGATCGGTTAAGTTATGGTTGGTTAATAATTGTAATAAATTCCAGCCTAATATCATCTATAACTCAGTTCGAAATAATTCGCATAAGAATTCTCAATTCGCATAAAAAATCTTTTTAAACATCATTATTGCTTTTGAAAACAATTTTCAAAATAAGACTAAATAATTAAATCTTACAATCGTGTTATTGTGAGTTTTCATGGAAAAACCTAAAATTTTCCTTATTTATAAATGACTGTATGTCTGATCCCTTATCACGCTTCAACAGCTCATATTACCAAGAAACTCCCCCTCTAAGTAATTTTGTTTGTATTATACCTATTCTATAGAAAATAAGAAGATTATGCCTCTTACTAAATCTAAGAAATCTTCATTTGATAAAATGACGCCGTTTCTATTTTCATATTACATTTTCTCAGAAATAATTTGATTGCTTGTTTTAATGGAAAAATTTAATGGAAATTCCTATGTTATCTGTATTTACAAAATCTATACTAATATTATAAAGCTGAAGAGTTTGTTTATTTGAACGCGCTAATCTCAGGAACTACTGGTCTGATTTGAAAAATTCTTTCGGTGTTAGATAGCTCATAAATCGAGGAAGGCTTTAGGCTTTTTCGCGTAGGTAACTATTGATTTGGTGTTTATTGTAAAGCGTTGATTGAAAATATATTTGTTTACTATAATTATTCAGTACCTAGTACATTGATCCCAATACTTGATAATTATAAAGTAGTACATTGCTCCCAAGATTGTAAAGTTGGAAATTCAATATAAGTGGGGCTTTACTAATGTACAACACAAAAATGATGCCTGTAAGAGATCACTTATAAGTGATATATATATTGTATTCTTTCTTTTTGTAAGTAGTAGGTAAAGTTTCCTCTGTTTACTGTATTAAAGTGTGAAATAAATAAAAATCCTTTATTATAACTATAAATTCGTCTGAAATAAATAAAAATCCTATAATTATGCAATATAGTAATTATTTTCGTCGTGAACGGTGAAGGAAAACATCGTGAGGAAGCCTACATGTCGAAGAATAAAAAATTCGACGACATTTACTGTGTTATCCGCCAACCCGCACTTGGCCGCCGCGGCCGTGGTGGATTATGGCCTGTACCCTCATAGGAGGCCCGTGTCCCAGCAGTGGGAACGTATATGGGCTGATGATGATGATGATGATGATAGTAATATATAGTACTTTATGGATTTTACATGGTATATTATGTACTTTAATATGTTTCTGGTTTCTGATTTTACGCTAATGATTAGAAATTAAAAGTAGACAGCGTAGGTGAGTTGGTAGGTTATTTATGACATGATTTATTCATAATTTCCTTCTGTCTTTAATTTCCAAACATAACTTTAACATCATAAATTCAATTTTAACTCGTTCACTAATACTTTACGATGTTAATCAATGTGTTTGCATATCATACATAAATATGTATGATTAATGTGTAGAAAGCCGCGGGCTGAGGTTATATTTCAAAATATATTAAGTTATGAGCTACCATGACGGAATCGACCTTTTTATAACGATAACCAATTTATTGTTTCATAAATTTGATCATACACGTTTTTATTTTTATTTAAACACATTTTGCTGACAAGAATTTTCGACACGAAACGGAAATTTATTACTCCCACACGGTAAATGATAGACTAGCTTTTTGCCCGCGATTTCACTTTTAGACTTCAGATTTAACTAGTCGATTTTATGAATGAAAAGAAAAAGTAAGTGTCTGAGATTTACCCTTTTCCTTAACCCTCGGTTTTTTATAGGTTTAATATTTATTTCACGAAAATATTATCAAAGTGCCTTTGTAGTTTCCGAGATCATAGATTGTAAATACCAACTGTTAGTAGTAGGTTTTTTCGTCTACTTCGTTGAGTTGGTAACTTACATTACTGTTATTTAGAAAATGTTAAACTTACACTAGTCGGTAAAATTTAATCTCTTGTAGAAACTATAAGCGGTCTTGTATACAATGGGTAGCGTACAAATAAATTTACAATGATTTATAGTACGGAGGTGAAATACATTAAACAAAACATGTTTCATACTAATTCGAAATAATAATTTAATTCATAAAATATTCGTGATTTCAATTGTTACCAAAACATAATAAAATAGTACAATCCAGGTCAAAGAGCGTATAATTTGAATCGATAACTAATTTACGATTACATAGTTAGAACGAATGCTGTGGTTTTATTGGTCAGTCGCAGCGGGTGATCCTCGCTTGTGATTGGTCGGTGCGGTTGTTTGGTGAATAAATCAAGATTAATTGTTTAAATTGTTTTATGCTTGTTTTTTAATTAGTCACCTTATGGTCTGCGTGTCGTTTGTTTTATAATTTGGTAATAGATGTGAATTTACTTGATACATTTTTCTTTGTCCTTTTAACTCAATATAAGGTTGTCTACGATTTCTTATAACAATATCTAGAGCTACCTATCTTTCTAGTTAGAGGTAGTAATGTAATACGATAATCTTAAGAAAATAATGTGCAAATTGCAGTTGCATATATCTGATAAAATTAATCGTAGAATTCTCATTAATTTGTGTTATTTTAAAATTTAAGAAACATACTTTTAAACTAATGATTTTGATATTGTCACATTTTTTACTTACGTTCTATAGATATGTAATAAAACAGTATTTGATAACCATTTATTCTAGACATTGTAAATAAAACAAATGATTGAAGGAACACATCTCTAAGACGCCGGCTTCCCCCGGGACTATACCGATAAATATTTAAACATTACTGATTTACCCAAACATAGACACACAAGGGAAAAGAATCTTTGAAAACAGATAAATTCACTTGTTTTGTTTCGGAAAAGTATAATATTGACTTAGGCTTGAAAAACTTTAAGATAATCCTTTCTATATTATCGATACGAAAATTTGTAAGGATGGACGTATGTGTCTGCATGTTTGTCACTCTATCACGCAAATACTACTGAACCGATTACAATGAAATTTAGCACACATATTATAAAGGGTAACTTGGATTAACACATAGGATAGGTTTATCCCGTAAATCTTACGGGAACGGGAACTATGCGGGTTTTTCTTTGAACACGCGGGCGAAGCCGTGGGCGGAAAGCTAGTATTAATATACCTATAAGTTTAACAAATCGTCGCAAAAATATATTTTCCTCATAATTATTTTCCTTCGCCTTGTAAACAATAAACATCTAAAGCGTAAAATTCCAATGAAAAATCGCCAACGCAAAACTTATAATAAACATTACAACCAACAATTACATCCTGCAGTGAAACATAAAATAAACATGTAATTATGAAGATAATTAAATTATATATTTTATTCATCAAATCATTAGCGGGCGGTCTGGTCATAATATAGACTTGTTTTCTCACTATAATATCAATTCACTTTGTATTATTATAATTTACATTATGGAGGTCATAACCTTTGAATGTCGATGTCAATTTCTATTTGAAAAGTTTTGAAACTTTATTTTGGGAGTAATTTTTGCTGTAAAATATTTTTATCCAAAATTTGTACGATTTAAAGTCCTTTCCCAGAAAGTGTTTCTGGGTTTTATCTTACTAACAGTTATATTTTAGCCATCGATATTAATTCTAGATGTGAATATAACATTTCATTTATAAGGTCAAAGAATGAAGGTGAAAATGTGAGGTGAAAAATTTTTCGTCCTTAATATCGATTTCCTTTGAAATTTTAGATGAAATAGTTTTACTTATATTTCATGTCGAATTTTTCTATTACTTACAATTTTATTGCGTATGCGTCGTAGTTATAGCACAATAATCAATTTATTCAATTTTATCAATGCTTTTAAACAAAATATCATCACTTCTATATTTTATACGCAATGTAGAAAAACAATAAAATATTAAAGCGCTTGTCGTTTCCATGCATTCTATGTTCTATCTATTGATTAAAATATCAGCTTTCATCTCACGTCCCAAGAGATTAGCATTTGATCGGTTTTGTCGTAGATCGGGGTTCATATCCTGAATAAGAAACGAATGGAGTATTGTGAAAAAATTTTCGCCTATTCTTTGTTTTCAATTGATTGGACGGGATTATAAACAATCTTTGTAACAAACTTTGATGGAAGAAAGAGATTTTTTTATAAAGGTTACTAAAATCGAATATTTCTTGAGATAAAGGAATTTCCTTGTCTGTTTATGAGGTTTGTAGTGAATGTAATACATTCCTACTTATTTTATGTAAAATCTATTGAGCGAATAGACTGTTTAAAATTAATAATCATATTAGATCCTAATAATGTTTTTGTTAATTTATCTACCAATGAATCGATACACTTCTCTAACACGTTTTAGATAATATTAGTATAGTGCGTAGCATCACACCCCACCCATATTAAAACGACGCTAATAGTAAACAATAGTTGGTATTAACCAGTTTAAACTGGACTAGCCCCTTATTCAGGGTTGGTGTTAGAATTTATACTGCCTATAATATTATAGCAAGCTGTAGTGTAACCGTATTATGTGTTACGGTACTTCTGTACAGGTATACATACACAGGTAGACAGGAACGTGTGTATGAATAGATCTGTTTAGTTGAGCCAACGTATGAACGGTTGATTTGCGCAGGTACCTGTACGACAGAATGTAGCGTGTATAGCTAACATTATGTTAAAAGAGAACTATGGAATTTCTTGCCGGTTCTTCTTCCGAATCGGTGATAAATGTTAAAATATGTAATGATGATTCGAAAGAGAAGTCTAATTGAATAAATAAATGTTTGAGTTTGAGTTATTCTAAAAATTTACGCTTTTAAACAACAGCGAATGTACCTAAAACCTAATAAGATCCCGCAAAGTCCTACAATGTTTAGAATTAGCCAGTACAGTCAACTAATTTGGCAAGTTTTCATTTAGCTGTGTGTTTAGCTGCAGTGTCTAGGGATGAAGTAAGCTTTGTCAAACACTATTACAAACTTCCACGGTAACCACTAACGGGAGTGGTAGGGCTGTCAAAGACGAGTTATAAATAGGTCAGCTTGCATGGCGTAGGCCTACTCTTCGTCTTTACATTTGCTTTGTAGAAGGTAGATGTCAACTGTTAGTAGCTTTGGTAAACTGCGTCATATTCTTGTAGTATTTGTCAATTTTGTATGACGATTGTATGATTATGCATCACGCTACGTTAATGCTACGATATCGTGCTACAGCAGTACACCATGTATATTTCCATGGCCTATTTAAATTCCTTCCAGTTTATTTTGTGATAAAAGTAGAATATTGTGTCCTTTCTCAAGGTTTATTTTTGTATCAAATGTCAAAATTGGATCGGTGGTTTCATAATCGACCGGTGGACGTTGTTAGATAAGGATTTCTAATATTAGCAATAATTTGTAGATATAGACACATTAAACTGCAAAATTGCTTTATTTTTATTTAACATTACATGGAATATATTTTGTCTTTGAAGAAAAGTCTCATGAATCTACCCTTACAAAAATACGTACTTAATAATATGAAGTTATAATATAAACCTATACAAAAAACCAGTTAATTAAAAGAAGAGACAGCCCTATTGAAGGGGACTTAGCATTGTTTGTTTAGAGAAGACTTATTGGGCTTGCGAGGATATCCGAACTATTTTCTATTGCTCGCCGTGATAATCACTAGTTCTGTGAACCTGTTGTTACTATTTTAATGCACCTTGCAGGTAACTCTAGGGCTGTGAAATGTTAGTTTAAAATTAAATGCATTTATATTGTCATGGTCTTTATTTAACTTCACATATTTTTTAATCTCAATTCATTTATTTTAATTTAAAGCCGAAGATCGCCTACAGAAGTTAATCTGAAACAAATAAATGCGTAATGCTTTTTTAAAATCTTTAAATATCAAAGTAGAAGTAACCAGTATCTTGAAATTAATTGAAATTGTTTAGGATATCCCGAGGATGTATTATTTCTTCTATTCGTATAATATTTGATCTGCTCACAAATTATAAAGCTGAAGAGTTTGTTTGCTTGAACGCGCTAATCTCAGGAACTACTGGTCCGATTTGAAAACTTCTTTCGGTGTTAGATAATCCATTCATCGAGGAACGCTATAGGCTATATATTATCATCACGCTAAGACCAACAGGAGCGGAGCCACGCGAGTGAAACGGCGGAGCGCAGCTAGTCTTGAACAAGACTTATAATTAAATGGATCTATTCCTACAAAGAGGCATATTTTTTCTCTCCAAATTCAACATGCAAGCTTACACGACCCGTAACGCTAAATGAAATTCTCAAAAGTCAAATTAATAAGGGTCGAAAGTTTACGAAACAAGTGTTGTTAATTTCACCCATTTCTCTTAAGCCTGTCAGCTAGACGCGACACTCCATGATCGATGGCCAGCTAAATGGCTGTATTTTTACCTTGTCTTAATAACTTTGCAAACAACGGCTTATGTTACGGGAAGGAAATTTTAAGTTTGAAATTGATAGCGGGATTTATTAGGAAACTGTTATTGTTGAGTTAATTTAATAGGTAGAAAGGTTAGCTGACCCCTAATTACCTAACCTAACCTTTTTGAATTTTCATTTTCATTTTTTTTGAAATAAACCAAAAAGTCTGTTCGATTGTAACAAGTAACTAGAAACAGAATACCTACATATTTAGTTATAGCTGTGCAAACTCTTTAAATATTTACTAAGGCGCCAGGATTTCGGTAGTCGCGGGAACATAACGTCTAATAAAATTCTGAATAAGTTAACATATATTGGATTATATTTATCCAGAGGGATCAAAGAGGATAGACTTACTATGTGGTCATATTTATTGTAGAGTGAAAGTGTATTCGATACGGTTATGGTTGACTTTTGGGTGGTATGTTGATGAGTTTCAATTAATTACGGATAAATGAGCATTTCTTGTAATTAACAATTTAATATGTCTTTGATAATTTTACATTTTTCAATGTACTGGTTCATCGACCTACAACTAGAATACTGAAATTTATATTCGTTAGTAAGATTGATTTTGAATGCACTTTTGTAGCAAAATTGTACGTTATAATAGTACGGGAGCCAGGAACAGATTTTATGACCAACTTCCTCTCAAGCGGTAATTAGTAAAATGCATCAAAGTATAGTATTATGAAGCCTAGTGAACGTCAGCTGGAGCTCGGTTGGGGGGAAGAGCGGTTGTAGCCTCCCACGCACGTAGGAAAAAAAAATACATTCATTCATTTCCTCTCAGCTAAAAATTTGTCAAATTGTAGCTAACCCAATATCTCAACGAAAAAAAATAATCAGCTGGTTACAACATGGTGTATTATACGTCAGCTGGTGTCTCGAATAGAACGACACATTAACAAAATCATCGAGATACGTGGAATTCCATCAACATAAGTCCCCGTAAAAGATAAGTAATAACTTTATTAATTATATATTATACTATTATTTTTTAAATAATTATAGTTAACTAATGTTTTTAGTGGGTTATTTCATATTTGTTACACTTTTAGGTAGTTATGTGAATTTGATGATATGATAGTTATTTTTAAATGCAGTTTATAATATTTGTAAAAACATGTTTACCGATGTGGCTGAATGCAAGCCACGCCTTTGCCTATAAAATAGTAAAAGTATCGACACGACCCATCATACGAGCAATCACTAAGACGAACTAATAATGCTTCTTCAATAATGCTTCTTGAATATTCTTTTCGAATGATTACGTATGCTCGTCTATACTAAACGCACGTTAGTCCCCTTCTTTCTTACTTCTCCCAAAAATCTTTCACAATGCTTTACACAAAAGGGCCGTAGTACCCCGATCATGCGCACAACTAACCACCTCCAAGCGTACCTTATTACTGTCTATATTATGCTAGCGTGTGTTGCTTGAATTTTTAAAATAACGATTATAATTAAAGATACGTCATTTCCTCCCAGATGAAAATTTGTGAGCTGATTGTTAATATATTGATGCGATAAATAAAAAAAATCAGCTAGCAATAAGTCGAGGAAAACCTAGTCAGTTGATGCATATAAATTGGCAATAGATGCTTCTGTCTAACTCCTATGTAATAACTTTCAAAGTATCAGCTGACGGTTTTTCCACCAAGATACAGCCAGCTGACCTATATATTTATCCATAGTTACATATAAGCTATCATCAGGTAAATTTTTGTTTGAGAGGAAATCACGGAAAATAATTTTTTTTTTTCATGTTCGAGTCACCAGCTGACGTATAATACACCATGTTGTAACCAGCTGATTATTTTTTTTCGTTGGGATATTGGGTTAGCTACAATTTGACAAATTTTTAGCTGAGAGGATATGAATGAATGTATTTTTTTTTCCTACGTGCGTGGGAGGCTACAACCGCTCACCCCCCCAACCGAGCGCCAGCTGACGTTCACGAGGCTTTATAATACTATACTCTGATGCGTCTGACGAATTATCTCTTGAGAGGAAATAATGAACCAAATTTGCACGTGGCTCCCGTACCATAATATTAATTGTCATTTTGATAATAGTTGCACACAGTTGTTTGAGCATATCTTATAGGTGTAAGATGTAGGTACGTAATAAAAACATAATACATACCTATTTATAGAGTATTTAGTTATTTATTACACTTTATTTCACATCTATACTAATATTTTAAAGCTTAAGAGTTTGTTTGTTTGTTTGAGCCCGCTAATCTCAGGAACTACTGGTCTGATTTGAAAAATTCTTTCGGTGTTAGATAGCCTATTTATCGAGGAAGGTTATAGTCTCTATATCATCACTCTAAGACCAAAAAGAGCGCAGCAATGCGGGTGAAACCGCGGGGCACAGCTAGTAATAAAGAATAAAAACAAAATGATACAATAATTATGTTAACGTGATAAATAGTGTTTCTAAACTCCAAATACGCACATACAATAACAAAATATCAAACTACAACTATTGAGGTATGTAATTGTAAACATTTGCACAGCTCCCCCGATGTCACTCAGACACACTCGAGTGAGGTATTTAGCCTCTCATCCCTCTAATTACAGGAATGCCGGTATAATGAGTCTTTAATCGCGCGAAATTGTAATATCTTTTAACGGGCTTTTCCTCTACTTATACTACTATTATGAGTTTATAAATAGGAAGTATGTAGACTACTATTAGATATGAGTTTTAAAAATAAGAATAAAAAATTGGGATGGGTGAATATTACGCGTATAATCGCTAAAATACTAATCGAAATTGAACGAAATTTGTCTGGGATAAAACATTTGATGGGATAGTTAATAGTTTGCATTAGTTATTGTTATTTTTAGCAAGGTATCATTCGAGCTAATTCGCGGTCTATTAGAATTTCTATATGTACTCAAATATCATAAAATAAAGAGCAGTCAGGGTCTTTCAGAAATTTAAATGTTTGATTCAATCCGATTATAAGGAATTCAATGCGTTTATTTTTTTAATTCGTGTATAATATAATATGAGTATGTACTTATATAAAAATACATATATCTCTAATCTTATAGAAGTCAGTAAGAAAGTAAACTTCATTAGAAGTTCGTACCATACAATGAAAGAGAATCGTTCTTTGGGGAAATATGACAACAGAGAGTTAACCGCATAAACTTTTACCATGTAATATGTAACAGTCACGCAAGTAAGTAAAAGAAAATCTTGTAAAAGAAACAAAAAGTCTATGTTTTGGCAATAATTACCTTGAATGCATACCCGCATTCGATGCAATAACAAGAAAAAATATATATTGAACAATATTATATTCGTAAAGGTTGCTGTCTATCAGTTATCTAGTCTTTATAGTACGAGCTATGTAAAGTTTGGACCTTTACATAAGAATTAGATGATTTATCACTATATATAAATTATCTTTAAATCTCTACGTTAATTGCAAAATAAAACGAAATAATTACAATAACAACAGACACATTCATGTACAATAAAAATTTTAACTCTACCATGGATATCGCACTCTCTTAGTACTAACCAACCATAATATTATATAAGACCAAAACAAATAAAATAATAACAATAATAATATCTATACCCACGTGTCACTATACCAACTAAGCAAAAGGTTTCATAATACGACAAAAAATTCAAACTAATTTTCTAAACAGCACAATATACAATTTTCATCACGAAAAAATGCGAACTAATTTCCCAATATAATCATGCATGCTCATCATGCATATCATGCATGATTATGCATGATTATGCATGCATGCATAATCATACATGCTTGATACTATCTCCACGTAATCTGTGTAATAAAAGCGTGTTTTAAAAAGGCTCGTAGAAAACAAAGGTACGCTATAATTTCATTCGGACGTGTTAAATCCGGTAATATGGAGTCACTTTCGTGTCTTAGACGTGAGCTTCCCTTGAAATACCCTAAGCTGACGTGTTTTTGTGTGGTCCGAGTTATAAGAGGGAGAGAAAACCGAAATTCTCATATAATATGATCTTGATCGAAAATGATCTACTTTAAATTTGAAATATATTGTTAAGTATAAAAGAAACGAATATTTTCTCTCATTCTCTCGTTTTTCGTGGAAAACTTAAAATTTAAATATTGTTGAAATATAATTTCAGATGCTTCTTAAATTATACTATTTTTATAGCGATGTGCAAATTGTATTAATAGATATACCTATATATTGTTAAAAATATTATTTTATCTATTATTACAACTTTTTCAATATAACAGTGGCCACAGCGTATATATAGCATATAACGTAATTCAAAACTATATTTTGAGAGCTTTGCTGATATATTCCAAAGCATTAATTACATCCTATCAGTATAATAAATAAATTTATTTCTTTTAATATTTACGCTCTCTCTTATAAAATGGACCAATCAGCTTAAACAAGGGACATCAGTCATAGGTTTTGGTAAATCCCTTATCTGTCAAAATCCGTGCGAAACGCCAACTGCGCTCTATTATATGGTGACCATATATCACGTTTATATAAGACGTACTTTTTAAATTTATCGTATATTATATGTATAATGCTGTGGATCCAAATTTCGTAGAATTTATTTTAAATTGTAAGGCAAAGGTTTTCGGTCATACAGCCAGGAGTGATTTCAAATTTTGGAAACGGTTTAAATTCTGGAAAATATGTATATTATTAGCTTTAATTGACTTTGAGGTAAAGGAGTATGATTAAATATTACGATATATTACATTTTCTAATCAAAGTATATTCACAACATTTTTTATGTGTGTGTGTATCTGATTGCATTATAATTTTTTCCCTTCACGGATATTGCTGATTAGATTAGGAACGTGATTTCAATTTCTTCTTCAGGTAAGAGAAGTGCATGGTCTATAAAATAAATCAACGCCTCGTTTATAAAAATACATATTATTGTGATAATAAGAAATATGATATGAATTCGATTTAAGGAGTCTACACACCAAACCCGCCGACCCGCCGACACAGCCCGGCGGCTTGGTGTCGGCGACCCAAACCCGCCAACCCGCCAACATGTGTCATGGGGCTGTGTCGGTGAGTTAGTCGGCGGCAAGAAATCAGTACAACTTTTTTAGTTAGTGATTGCAGTGTGTACGAACGTGACGTGTTGTTTTTCTCGAATATTGCAGCCTACAATAAACATGGATGCTGATCTAATAATAGCAGCATGTGGAATAATTTTAGCTGGGTCCCTGAAGAAAATCGCAAAAAAAACACAAACACGTCACTATCGCTGGAGTGTCGGCGGGCAACTGAGCGTGCGCGTACGCCGTACGCAAGTCGCCGGCCATGCCGCCGACTTGCACGCGCGGGTACGAGTCGCCGACATGATTCTTGAAACAAAGTCGCCGACACCAAGCCGCCGGGCTGTGTCGGCGGGTCGGCGGGTTTGGTGTGTAGACTCCATTATATTCATATAAGTCGGATTACATTATATTTCTACTAGTTTATGTAGACTATATTAGTAAATTTTCGTCTACATTTTCTGCTTCTATCTGTCTCAATAAAAGAACACTATTACTTGCCTCTAAAATTAATACAGCACAAACTACAAAGCAAAAAGCCACTTACCGCCTGACTTCCGAGTCTGCAGAAGCTAACTCAACTAAAACTATAGTAACTCGATTGTCATCTATAATTATGTAAATTCTGTAGCTACTTAAGCATGTATAAGGTAATTGGAAACACAAGTTTGCACCTAAAAGTTAGCTACTAGCTTCAGATAGAACTATGGAGTTTACGTAACGTGGGGGCGTTTAATATCAGCCTGTAATTGTTGTAATTCGTTATGTCATTCTATAAATACACGAATTGAGTAATGTTTTTGATTTGGGAAAAATAAACGAGAGTTTTCTGTAGGAGATGGGTTGAACGTTTGATAATGATTCCAATACTGGAGGAGGCAAAATGTCGATATGGCTAATTTTTTATTTGTGATGTTGACACAAAATATGTAGGCAGGTACTCGTAATTTTTACAGAAGAAGGTGTCAATGGAGGCTCTACGTATAACGATTACAAAGCACTTCTTTAAAAAGTTAATGATGAATTGAATTCTTGAGATTTGAATTTGAAATACCCTTTCTTTGTCTAAATGTCCAAATTTCGTATAATTTATTTTAAATCTAGATACATGTTAATATATTTTCAAAGGGATAGAGTCGGTTCAATAACAATATACAAGAGTATATGTAATGTATGTTCTCTTATTCTCTACATTATTAAAATTATATTGTGTAAAAAGAAATTGATTAGATAATATAATATTATAATTGTACATTTATTTTAAGTTACATATCGTTTCTGTTAATTTTGATTTTGTGTGCATTGTAACAATAAAGTGTTTTCTATTCTATTCTATATTATCTTTGTTGTCCAAGCTTCGCAAATAAGTTTGATTTCAATTGATTTGTCTCAGACAGCAAACACGATCGTTCAGGGACCTTGGCTTAATTTCCCGAGTTAGACATTAATTTTATTACGTGTTTTCGTAGAATTCTCCAATAGTATCTTGGAGTTTGAATTGTGACCAATGACCTATTATACTAGTAGACGCGGCATACGCCAACATCATTGCACTAAAAAACAGCGTAACTAATACATACCTACTTACTAACGCATTATCACCAATACAGTTGTTTTCTCTTTCACTCTCACGCACGAGACATAATACATGTCTCACTCATGTACTTCGTAATAACAACTGCCGATTAAAATATAAAAAGAACGTCCAGCCACGACGCTGAATGGTGCGTGACTAAGTGAAACTCGGGCACTTAGCTGAGTTTTTTCTTGCCAAAATAGAGAGCGGGTAACGTATCTCGCTTTTTTATATATCATAGATTGTGACCGGATTATAGTAGGTAAGACCTTTATAACGAGAGATTGGGATGTGACGGGATAAATTGATAAGAAATTATTTTATTTATAGTAAATTGGGAGACTGACTTTTGGTAGATATTGCAATGGTGTGAGGAAGACGGACTTTTTACAAAAGTTGTATGTATATAAGTATTATAATTTGTATGTCTGTGTACTTAAAAGGATTTACGATACAAATAGTTGTTGTAAATCCTACTAATGTAATAATTAGTTTTTGATTAAGAATATGTTTGCTGCTCATTTACGGAAACACTATTTTATTGCAATATATAAGCAATTTTATTGACCTAATAACTTTTATCTAGGTACCTACTATATTAGTCTTACCTCAGAAAATCAGTGTACCTGGTAAGCTAATCATAAAAAGCGTATTTAAAAAAAATAACAAAATAAAAATTAACTTCATTTACTACGTTACATAAACTTGATCTTGTGCAATCACACAAAAGTATTGTACCATAAAAACCGGAGTTTAGTGGATACTTACGCGTTGAAGAGGTTTGCTCTGTTAAACTAACATGGCTTCTTGTTTTACGTATCTACAATTATTTGGCTTTTCTTGACATACATTTTATGTGGAATTTGGAAATGAAAACAAAAATTAAATTTATGAATGCCAAAAGTTTGGTGTTTGTAACTATTGAACGGAATTTGATGAAACTTGGCAGTGTAGTAGTTTAGACTAGAAATATTTTTGCTTATTTTAGGCATACCAGCCGACGGGACACAGCTGGTATGCCTAAAAGTTTAAATGAACATTGCTATATTTTGATGAAATAAAATAAATTATATCCCCATTTAAACAAATATGTGGTTATTCTTATCGTGATATGATTTCTGCATAATATTATGTTTTTATGGCTTATTAAAACTAATTTTGATTATTTTTAAAACAGGCACCTAAATTGAATATTTAACTTTCACAACAAAATTCTTAGATTAATATTTTAGCCCATTTATACAATAAAATCTATATCTACTAATATTATAAAGCTGAAGAGTTTGTTTGTTTGAACGCGCTCATCTCATGAACTGGCCCGATGTTAAAAATTCTTTCGGTGTTAAATAGCTCATTTATCGAAGAAGGCTATAGCCTATCGGCTATATATCATCACACTAAGACCAACAGGAGCGGAGCAATGCGGATGAAACCGCGGAGCACAGCTAGTACTTAATACATATTATAAATACAAAATATATAGACCACAGAAATTACTCAAATCATTCTTAAATATTAAAAAAATAAATGTTTCTCTAACTACCTCCCGTGCTACAGTCATTTGCAGGTATTACGGCGTCGGATTTTCACATTATTACCGGCTATTACGGGAATTCTCCGTTCCCCATTCAGGACAACGACCTTACACTGAATTACGAAGATGATTATATTTTTTTCTATTATTTTTATATAATTTTTTAAAGTATATAATATATAGTACTTGATGGCTGTAAAGTGTGAAAAACTTCAATAATTGAAAAGGTGGTCAGACGTATTATTACACTTTATATTTATTATGTACTATTAACTTAACATTCTTTTTTTCATTTTTGAAGTGAAACTTTTTTAGGCGCGTTCGTTGAATTTTACTCTCAAATTTAAATTTCGCATCATGGAAATACCGTCACGTCATGGAGTAAAGCGACGATTGTGATATCTTTGAATCTTGCCAAGGAAGTTTCACTTCTGACACGTGTGCTCTTCACACACGCTCTTTTTTATTTACTTAGAGTTTCTTAATTTCATTGCCCTATTATATAGTTATAGGTACATTAATATAATCAAACCTAGACGGTCTTAATCGATACTAATAGTTACTATTCATCCTGTCTTGTAATGTCTTTCCTCAAATGTTCCCACAAACTGTTAAAACTAGAACAATTTACTTAATTTGCAGTATTGTAGATTAATGGTGTTGTTAGATCTCGATTAGGCGTTTGGAGTTAAATTCCTGCAAGTTAAATACTATATACTTACTGAGCTTTGTATTGCAAAGCATGCAAAGCTAGATTTGATACACACTAGAAAATATGCAGTATAATATAATAAATAATGATAATAATGCCCGATACAATATTACTAGCTTTCCGCCCGCGGATTCGCCCACGTTTTCAAAGAAAAACCCGCATAGTTCCCGTTCCCGTCGGATTTCCGGGATGAAACCTATCCTATGTGTTAATCCAAGTTACCCTCTATATGTGTGCTAAATTTCATTGTAATCGGTTCAAACTCAAACTCAAACTCAAACATTTATTTATTCAATTAGACTTCTTCTAGAAGCACTTTTGAAACGTCATTAAGTACATATTTTTAACATTTACCACCGATTCGGAAAGCAGTATCTACGGAGAAGAATCGGCAAGAAACTCCATAGTTGCTCTTTTTAATCATGTCAGATTTACAATTTTACAAATTACATACCTATGTAATATCATAATATATTATCATAATATGCCAAAGAACTGTCCTGTGGTTTTTACGCGACAACCCTCCATGGGTTTTTATCTTCCATATATTCCTTAATACTGTAATAGGCTCTCTGGACAAGTACATTTTTTATATAAGTTTTAAATTTAGAACTACTAAACTCTTTAATATTATGAGGAATTCTGTTGTAAAAGCGTATACCTTGGCCCATAAATGAATTTTTAACTTTAGCTAGCCGGAAAAATGGCATTTCAATTTTATTTCTGTTTCTTGTGTCATAACAATGTCTATCTCCTACTTTTGTGTGTAAGTAAGCGTTATTATGTACATATAAAATATTATTAAATATATACTGCGACGGTACAGTAAGGATACCAGTATTCTTAAAGAGATCTCTTAGTGAGTCTCGAGCACGCAAATTATATATAGAGCGTATGGCTCTTTTCTGTAATATAAATATAGTTTCTATATCTGCAGCCCTGCCCCATAGCAGAATTCCATAGGACATTATGCTATGAAAGTAGCTAAAGTAAACCAATCTAGCCGTTTCTTCATCGGTGAGATGCCTTATTCTTCTAACTGCATATGCAGCTGAGCTGAGCTTAGCAGCGGTGGTGGTAACATGAGCCCCCCATTGAAGCTTCTCATCTAATGTCAAACCAAGAAAAACAGTCGATTCCACAGGGTATAATACCTCCCCGTTTAAAATAATATTCCTTTTCACCTTTTTTACATTTGGGAGGATAAATTCTACACAATTTGTTTTTTTTGTATTTAATAGTAAATTATTAGCATTAAACCAATTGGATATGCGTAAAAGAGCAGAGTTTACTTCGTCAACATTTGTGTCATGTCTATCCACATTAAATATTAATGAGGTGTCATCTGCAAACAGTACTATTTCACACATATCCTGCAAATAATAAGGTAGGTCATTAATATACACTAAGAACAAAAACGGTCCTAAGATAGATCCCTGCGGAACACCTATGTTAATCGGCGCACCGCGAGATTTCTCTCCATTAACGACAACGGTTTGTACCCTGTTCTGAAGATATGAAGCTATGAGATCCTGAGCTAAACCTTTGATACCATAAAAATTTAGTTTCAGTAATAGAGTGGAATGTTCTACACAGTCGAAAGCCTTAGAAAGGTCGCAGAATATCCCCAAAGCATTCTTTGAATTTTCCCATGCTTTGTATATATGTGACAAAAGAGCTACTCCGGCATCAGTGGTAGAGCGCCCCTTTGTGAAACCATACTGTTTGGCGTGCAGTAAACCATTTGATGCAAAATGACTATTTAATTGGTTTAAAATTAGTTTCTCGAAGACTTTGCTCAAAGTTGGTAATATGGAAATTGGCCTATAGTTATTACTGTCTTCTTGGTCACCACTTTTAAATAAAGGAATAACTTTGCTAAACTTTAGTAAATCAGGGAATATACCACAGTCGCAACACTGATTAAATATAAACGCTAGTTGATTGGCAATGTTTTCTATGATATTATTTACTAAATTTACAGACATACCCCAGAGATCACATGTTTTTTTTAAATTTAATGTTTTAAAAGTTTTAACAATTTCATCAGCAGTCACGTGTCGCAATTCAAATAATTTGTTACACTCAGCAACGTGATCCCTCAATAAAGACTCTGCAAGCGCTGAAGACGAATTTAAATTCTTAGTTAAACTAGCAGGGACACTACTAAAGAAATCTTGAAAAGCAAGCGCAACATCAGCACTTTTGTCAATGACCCTACCAGAATTGACAAGTGTTATGGTACTATCGTTTGATCGGATTTTGCCCAATTCACCATTAATAATTGTCCAAACCGTTTTAACTTTATTGTCAGAGTTGCGTATTTTGTCTCTGATATACAAACTCTTGGCAGTGAAACAAACTTTTTTAAATGTTTTTGAATAATTTCTAACATAACTAAGAAATGACAAGTCTTTGTTATATTGTTTCATACCATATAACTCGTAAAGAACGTTCCTGCATCTGTGTATACTAGGAGTTGCCCATTGGCTGAATGGTAAATCCTTGGTAATAGTTAATGATTTAATTTTAAATATTTTTTCATATTCACTATGAATGAACTTAAAAAGATTTGTAAACATTTCACAAGGATTTTTATGAAAGGATTGATTATTCAGGTCAGGTAGTTTATTATCAATATTATTTCTAAATGTATGAATGCCTTTTCTAGTTATTGGCCTAACATTAATTCTTTTAAATGTAGGTATGCAATCCCATTCAAAAACTACTTTCTGGCCACAGTGATCCGAAGTTAGCGTGTTGAGAATATATTTTTCTAAACATTTGCAATCACAGTATATATTATCAATACAAGTTGCAGAAGTAGGTGTTATTCGTGTGGGCTCATCAAAAAGTTTATACAGATTAAATGAATGAAACAAATTAACTATTCGTGTTGCCGTTTGTGTGTGTGAAAGTAAATCAATATTAAAATCACCACATACTATTACCTTCTTTTTACTCCTGCCTAAACGCTTTAATATTTCTTCCATGACTGTCTCAAACAAATTATAGTCACTGGAAGGAGGTCTGTATACGCAAACAATAATGTAACGCTCAAGCTCAACACAGGACAGTTCAATGGTGCGTTCTACAGAAAGGCTAACAATGTCAGTTCGTTCCTTGCATTTTAAACTATTGTGTACAAAAATAAGAGAACCTCCATGAATAGCATTTGTCCTAAAGTATATACTTTTTAATTTATAATTATCAATATTTATTAACAACTGACATTGTTTAAGCCAATGTTCTGTTACACAAAATATTTTAATTCTATTATGATTTAAAAATAATTCTATTTCTAATAATTTGCTAGCCAAGCCTTGAATATTTTGATGTACAATGGAAAAAGGCTGCTTAGCTGTTGTCTTACATACTAGTTTAAATCTAGCTTAGGGCTAGTTTGTCTATCAACACTTAACCTAGGTTGATGTATATAATTACTACTACATAAAATTATAGTAGATCGATGGTCTGCTACTGAACATGTATCAGACTGGTTAATAATTTTATATGCTATTAACATAGCAAGTTCTCTCTTATATCTAGATGGCAGATACACTGTATTCTTTGTCAAACAAAAAGATTTTGTACAAGAATTTATGTCAAAATATATAAATGCATCACTATGATGATTTGTTAAATTATATAATTTTAAATTAATATTATAGATAAATTTGTTTTGATTTTGTGTCAAACCAGGCAAATATGGCAATGTACACAACATAAATTTGCATTTTGTCTCACTACTAATTTTCAACATTTTTTGAAATCCTATATCAATGTCATGTTTTTTTAAATTAAAACTATCTCCATATAATATAATAACAATACTATTTTCCTTAAAACTAAAATTATCTAACGAATTCATGATATATGTAAATGAACTATTAGGAGTGCAAAAATTGGTTACTTTATGCCCTAAGTTGTTAAGCAAAGCGCCAAAACCCTGACCTATATTATCTGACAACACAACAATTTCCTGCATGGAAAGATGTTTTGTTTTACTAGATGAAATTGTTGCCGTTGGTTGGATACTATGTATGTCAGTGCAGTCAATGGGCTTATGGGGCGACGGTTGCTCATTGTCACTTATGGAACACTGACATACATAATTATTGGTCATAGACTCGAAGCGATCCATATTTTCATTGCTTAACTTTATTAAGTAATCTGCCTCTTTTATGTGTTCATTAATTTGTAACTGGGCAGCAGAATATTCTTGTTTGAGGTCATGTAATGTATCATTTAATGAGTCTATTTTCTCCTGAAGTTCAGTAGTTTCTACTTCATATATCATTTTATAATGTTCTAAGTCCCTATGATATCTATCTAACTCTTTCAAAAGGCTTTTATTTTTATTTTGCAATTGTGCTACATTTTTTAATGAAAACCTATTTCTAATAACTAATTTAGTGCGTTTAATAAACCTACTTAATTTGAGATATTTTTTTAATTTATTGTGTGAATTTAACTTGATTTTTCTATTGTTTTCAAAGCCACTTAACTGTCCACATTCAAGCAGTTCACCAAAAAGACTGTTGGATGAATTGCATAGCCGCTGGGAGTTATCCTCCTGAACCTCCATTAAACTGCATTCCAGTTCAACGATACGACTGAGAGCCTTCTCGTGGTCATTGGAACACTGTTGGAAGCTGTCAACAATGTCTTGAAGGGCTGTGCATTTGTTTTGGCTGTCCATATATTGAGTTCAGTAATATTTGCGTGAAATAATAACAAACACACACACACACACACACACACACATCCTCACAAACTTTCGCATTTATAATATTAAGTAGGATTAGTAGGAAAGGATTACCTAGAGTTTCAGAAACTTCAATATTATGACGATCGAACAAATAAAAATTAAATAAACAGAATATGATAATAGATCCAAAATAACAGCCTCTACAACCCAGGAATCACGTAGATTTTATCTGGTAAAAGAATTTATAAACTCGGTCGTCTACTTAAGTATCTATACAAGTTAATATTATAATCTATACTCTTTCTATACTAATATTATAAAGCTGAAGAGTTTGTTTGTTTGTTTGAACGTGCTAATCTCAAGAACTACTGGTCCGATTTGATAAATTCTTTCGGTGTTACATAGCCCATTTATCGAGGAAGGCTATAGGCTTTATATCATCACGCTAAGACCAACAAGAGCGGAGCAACGCGGATAAAACCACGAGGCACAGCTAGTAAATAATAAAGCGGGTCTACATACACCAAGCTGCTTCGCTCAGCAATTGCCTCGCTCTGTGGAGACCCTATAGAAAAGCCCTTAATATCTTTTACGCAACTATCTGTTACATCTTGTACTAATTAGGGAAAGCGTGTGACATAATTGAGTAATGTAATACTGTGGAGTGTTACATTTATAGTTAATGCCTTCACTTATTACATGCGCTCCATCGCTTTGTGTAATTATAGGAGATACATTTTTCCCGTTTATTTATGAAAGAAAAGAAATAATTGTTTTCTTTCAAATAGTGATGTTTTATTTGACAGGATTATTGTTTGTTAATGCATTGATCCTTACTTACTACTATACACAACAAAAGCTAGCGATATAGTTATCGCTACTAGTGTAGGGATCAATGACAATCACCAGTTTTTTTTTTAAGCTATTGCATAGCTTCTATCGCGGGCCTTGAGCGCGGGGACCGAATCGAGAAATTCCGTAACGAAAAAACCTCACGCTCCCCACTCCGACGAGCACGGAGGTGTGGCTTGAAGGCATGCTATACAATAGCTTTACCGCGGCAGTCCCCGAGTGCCACACGTCTTTTTTATATCACAAGTAAAATTAAGAGGAGGCTCCCTTTCTCATTTCTGGCACTGAGAGACCGGTTACGGTACTAGACGCTAATACAGCCGTAATAAAGTTGAATATCGCGTGCGCTCTTTGATCGCGTTCGAGCTCGAAAAGTAAGTCTCAATTCTTATTTCGTTTATAACTAAAGTAATAATTGATCTAGAGAAAAAATATCTTGGCAGTCGATAGTAAACTCTATTTTCTTACTGTTAACATTTATTTTAGACATAAAGTCCAAGTAAATCTTTAAAAAAATGTAATAATCCTTAAAAAAAGGCATCATTTTTGAATAAAAAATGAATCGAGCGAAAATGTTACAATTATGTTTCTGTCTTGTACATCGAAAGAAAAAGACCCAATAAATCATATACTAAATTTCCATTTTGATTATATGTGTGACTGTTTCAGAATATTAATGCAAATTCACATAAAATTTAGGGAGCTTGCCCTTTATGAATTAAAACCAACAAGCAATATCTAAAACTAAAGAAGAGGGAAATTCCCTAACACACGTATTTTTTTAACATACCAGGGAAGTTCCAAATCTTTTGTGAACTCATGCTGTTGAATAAATAAATTAATTAAAATATTTAAAATTGTATCTTTAAATTAAACCATACGACAATATTATAATCAGCTCACAAACACCTACGGAATTACTCGCACCACATTTCAAATAGAATATGTTCCCATCAGAATCGCCTCCATAAATATCCACGAAGTTATTAGCGTCAGATTTCCTCAAAGAGGCAGTTCTAGTGAAGTTACACCACAAATCTTTCAGGTAATCGCCGGTCACAATTCATGGATCCTTATAAATAATTCACTGAACATTTATTTGACTTTTAGATTTTATTCTTTGGTTTCTTTTGTTTGTATATGTGTTTCAATTGACGATATCTTCGCATATGCATGATTAATAACATACAGATTAAAAAGGAATAGTTCTTTTAAATGCAATACTATAACGCAATTCAATTTTAATTAAAGAAATGGTTATTTGCTTACTTCACTCGTTGTACTTACTGTTTTGTTAATTAGAAATTTTTGCATACAGAATACCTTAGTCAATGCATAACTTTGAACAATTACTAATAACATAAAGATACGCTTATTTGCAATAATTATAACTGAACGAAACCTTTATTATAAGCTGATTTTGTAACACATTGTTTATGCCTATAAATAATACACTTACGCTACAAAAAATAAAATTAATTATATCGAAAATTAATTATCAATTTTATTATCATATCTAACTACATAGTATAAAACAAAGTCGATTTCGTTCGTTTGTGTGTATATGTATGCTGAGATCCTTAAAATTACGCAAAAGATTTTAATAGATAGAGGAAGGTTTTAGTATATAATTTGTTAAGTTTTTTACAAAGCGGGCGAAGTCCCGTACGTATAATATATAGTTCATTTATATTTTTGTTAAACTTCTTCTTTCTATTCTTTATTATCTTATCACTCACAGCAAAATTGATTTCGCATAATTCAATACATATTACAATAAACGAAATGAATATCTAACTATAGTTCAGTGGTTCGTCTCCACAAACACAAATATTGTCATAACTCCGGGATTTGTTTAATTTGACACGGCGACGGGTTGTCTCTCAGTCATAGATTATTATTGTAGATATACCATTTTAAATGTAATTATAAGATATTGATAGATGAGGAAAATGTAATATTATTTGTAACTGGCAATAAGTAGGCAAGAATCGAGATTAAAGTATAAAATTAGAAAATGAAACTGGCTAACTTTATTCGATAATTTCAAGTTTCCCAAACGTAAACGAAGGGGAACTCCCTAGTGAATTTTACGAAATAAAATCTTTACTATATAAAATTGTAACTATTTTAAACGTTATTTAACGCAGCACGTTACGCCTGATTAGTCCAGTAATAGCGTAATAAACTGCAGCATTTTAGTTTCTAACATTACACAGCACATTTTTGCGCACAATCACATCGTAAATATCTTTAATAAAAGCCACAATAAGCACTCACTGAGGTAACATAAAACGGGTCAGCAAACAAAGTGACGTAATGGGTCTCTTGTTTAATCTTTGGCAGTTTGCGGGCAAAGATAAGCTAGCCAAATAGAGAGGTAATCTTGGCGCTAGTTTTATGAGTTTATTATAGCAAGGGTAAACGACCCATTCTATTTGGCCGCGTTGGATTTGTTGGGTTTTATTTAAGAGTGCGCTTAATTCGTTAACCGGCTTTGTTAAAGGATTTTTTTATGTTATTACTATTAAGTATTTGAGGAGAAAGCTTTTATGTTACTGCTATTAAAAGATACCTAAGTTTTGTTTATGAACCTATAAGAAGATTAAAAACTTTGAACTTGTTTTAAATGAAGCTGTATTTTGCATTAACCTATATTATGTAGCAGGATTCAATATATATAATTCATATAATAATCAAAACGCCTTGTTCTCTTCAAGAAAAAACAGACCAAAGGAATGTACAATCTTTCGTCAATCTACCAATCAAAATACAAATATCAAGACACGGCATCCAATATTTTCGCAAAAATATTCAGCTTATTTTCATTGATGTCATTCCTTTGTTCTTTCCAATACAATGTTTGTCTTTTTATGTAAATTGTACCGGCCCTGTTTACTTGGGATTTGGGGTATTTGCTTCGTTATTTGATAACTCATGTTCTGCGGATTGTGATGCAGATGTCTTATTTAACGTTAATGTGACTGCTGATATGTATTAAATGAGGTCAGTTTTATAAACTAGCTGTGCCCCGCGGACTTACCCGGGGACAAAAGCAAGTATTTCTGTTAAATCACTCACAAGTATCGTTAAAAATTTGTAATTAATATTTTTTCATACTTACGCATTTATAATAATAAGAAATAGCTTCTTTTCTACTAGTTTATACGAATTGCGACGATCATATAATTATCATGCCACGTGTGACTATCGGTACTATGAGATTCCTATATCTTTCCGACACTCTTGTGCAGTTGATCATTTGAGTTGAAATTCGGTCTACAGCACTAATTAATAAATTATTCATTTTTAACAGGATTTCTTATGTTCCACCTACTTACTACCTAACACTGATAAACATATAAGAGTAAATCCTAGGGAATTACAAGAATAATAACTGGGAAAAAAATAAGTACAATATATAAAGCGTTAGTGTTACGCGTTTGATAAGTGAACAAACATACAAACATTCTTTCTATCGATAGCAAACATTTGACGTTCCACAGCTTAGCTCATTTACAAATATCGAGGTCTCGTTAAATCAGTTGTTGCAGACGAGCGGTTTGCACGCGTTTTTTAGGAATGTGAAAATATGTGAAATAATTGCATTAATTTATACTAACTGCTTCCGAAGGAAGATTGTACAATTTCAGTCTCAGTTTATCCGTCTTTTGATTATTTCACATAATATGAATCTATTTTTAACGATAAATTGCACTGATTGATATATAAATAAATACTATAAATTATCTGTCAAGGTTTGTTATGTACTTCATTTGTTATTCTTGGTTATTAACAGTTATTAATAGATCATTCTCAAATATTATACAACCTTCACACTACACACTAGGTAGTAACTACACTCTCGATTAATTTTCTATGAAACTATAATACGAAGCAAGGTCTTTTCAAGCCTTTATTTCGAACTAGATTTCCGCCCGCGGCTTCGCCCGCGTTTTCAAAGGAAAACCCGCATAGTTCCCGTTCCCGTGGGATTTCCGGGATAAAACCTATCCTATGTGTTAATCCAAGTTACCCTCTATATGTGTGCTAAATTTCATTGTAATCGGATCAGTAGTTTTTACGTGAAAGAGTTACAAACATCCATACATCCATACATCCATACTTACAAACTTTCGCCTTTATAATAGTATATTGAGATTAAAATAAACGTAGCGTTTCAAACGCCCGTTTGTAACCGAAAAGTTCGTTAGCCCATCGTTCGGAGTGTAATGTGAATTCCAGCTTATTTTATCACTTCCTTGTAAGTTTAAGGTTGTGAAATATGCTTATGAAGGTTTGTATTGCACGGGATTTTCTTTGCGTTGAATAAACATACTTTACGCTTTTTAATATTTGGTATATGTGTATAAATATGACTATAATCATACTATCTGTCGTTAGACATCTCTTACAACAAGCATTGGATTGATTTATTTATTTAATCTTCTTCTTATATATAAAAATGAATCGCAAAATGTGTTGGTAAGCGCATAACTCGAGAACGGCTGAACCGATTTCGATAATTCTTTTTTTATTATATTCCTTGAAGTACGAGGGTGGTTCTTATGTAGAGAAAACGTAAACATGTACCACGGGCGAAGCCGGGGCGGACCGCTAGTTCTCTATAATATTAATGATTTGTTTAAAATGGGATTGACATATTATTCCTGTTTCAGTAACGTATACCTACTAACAATTCTTTAATTTACAAAACACATTATCTTCATCCAAAGTCTATTTTATTCCGATATCAACTACTAATCACATAAACGTAAAAACCTACCCTGTTAAGTCCATGATAAATATTCTTCTTACTTACTATCTTTCCATCGTGGTTTCACTTACGTTCACTTCACGTTATCAAGAAAACCATTTCCATACTATCTTCTTTTTCGCTTAATTGAAGTCTTATTTTCGCAAGTAATAGGTAGAAGCCTTCATGTTTAAAATGTCTATCTTAAATGCTATAATCTTTACTCCTTTAATTTGGGAATATACTTAGATCCAAAAATTGTTGTATTGTCTTTCGTTATAATCTAAAAAACACAGGAACACATCTACACAACCTACTCACGTAGAAAAAATGTTTTTATTTTTTGACCTTTAATATATTTTTTTATTTATGCTCTATATTATGATTTAATTTTTTATTTATGCTCTATAGATGAATTATTACGGTATTTCTTTACATCAATCAATCAGAATTTAACTTCATAAGTAGATACTGCAATTATTGTTCAATTCCAAACAAAAATGAAAAATAACCTCACTATCGAGCACTAAGAGAAAAGTTTCTTGCAAAATTATTCTACAAGACTTCCGCTACATTTTCCTCAATCTAGAAACAACATGTATATATAAATGTACCAAAAAATTATAGAGATCGTTCCAGATCGTAAACAAGTCCCAAATAAATAAAGGTCCGGAATAAATAA
>CAJQZM010036014.1:0-68004 GCA_907164665.1 Colias nastes | reverse complement strand
GTGACGTCACAGTTGAAAAGGGTCTAGTTGGCTTGGTCACGTAGTACTTACAACTGAATAAGCTGCACCAGCAGATTCTTGTCTTGTATAAAGTGGTACAAAGTCATCATCAGAGTTTTCATCCTCAACTGGTGGTAGTGTGGTTGCACCTAAGAGTCTTCGTAAGTTTCGAGTAGACATTCTGCTGAATTATTGTGCTTATATTAGACTGATTTACAAAACAGATTTTACTTGCTGAAAAATAATTATTTATTTTTAATTTCTTATCTAGGATTCTTATTTCACCCACAAACTTAAATTTTTAATAGAAGACTTGTAAATAATTTACACGTTATTATACTTATTTTAATGAAAAATACCCCCTTTATAATATATTTTATAAAAACATGATATTTCGAATATGCTTACTTGACTGCTGCAGCTGCCTTCTAATAATTTAACCAATGCCCGTTCTAACGATGTAAATTTGACTGATTCACAGATTTACTGTTCACAAATATAGAATAAAGTAGGTATACATTTAAGACTTAAATAGCAGATGAAGAACAAGAACTCCGATACAGTTCATGCTGAACACCAAAATCAATAAATGAAGTATGAACTGTCAAGTGTCAACGTCAATACCTTTAGAGCGTTTTCACATTATCCGATCCGATATCGGATATCGGACGCCGATAGCCGATATCCGATATCCGATATCGGGGGTAAGTAAAATGTATGATTTATGTACCTGTCTTTCACATTGTCCGTTCCGATATCGGATATCGGAGCCGACACCTTAGATCATTAAGTAATGGATGGAGCACGCTGGCAAATGTTCTAACTAAACTTTCGGCCGATTTTGGTGCGGGGAGGGTAACTCACACTATGAAACAAAATCACACATTCACAAAAATTATTTGTGTCTTTACAAAACTCACACTATCACAAAATCGACACACTAGCCTGTTTTTGCACACAAACATGGATCACACATAAACATCTCTGTACATATACGTAATAATACAATCGCTCTAAAGGGATGTAAACAATGAAAAACTGTATCGATGTATCGATATTAAAAAATAATAATTTTGTTGAAATAAAAATAAAATAATTATTATATTCATAAAAATACTATACATGCATCTTCATTATATACGCTTTAAGCAATATATGCGATTTTTCAAGCATGTTACACATAATAATATGGAAAAAGCCATTTTATTTGTATATGAATATTATGTATTTATTCATCACATCACATTTCAATAAAATAAATATATCCATAAGAACATTATCAAAAGTAGTAATAAAAGTAAATGACACAGTCTGAACGAAATGAAATAAAAAGTACACGAATATTACTAACTTACATTGTAGGAGGTACCCCAGAAAAATATAAAAAAAATATTTTAGAACTTTGACGGCGTAATAAATACCAATGTCCATGCAAAGTTTCATCTTTCTAGCCATAACCGGTTCGATGGTAAAGTGAGGATTGACTGACGGACGAACGGAAATAACGAAACTATAGAGATTACGTATACGGAACCATAGAATTGGAAATAAAAAAAAAAAAATAAACATTGAAATATTAAAAAATGCCATTTGTGCAGTTGTGTAAAAGTTTAATATAATTAGGTTATTTCTCATCTCATTTCAAATTATACTTAAAAAAATTATTTTTTTATCAACATCGATAGTTAAGAAGTAAAATCACGTCACTAAAAAAGTCGTAAAATTTTACGACCTTTTTTGAGCAACGAGTTGCGTATTTAAATTCAACTCTATCGCTGATTTCATAAAGACGTAATTTGTACTTCTTTCCATCATAGACTGGTGGGGAGTACGCATCAATGATCGAATAAACATGACTCGATTATTCGTCTTGCTCATATCGCTAAACGATACATCGACGATTATTAGAAACTGCATTTAATTAGAAATGTACGTTAAAAAAATAAAAAAATATGCACAAATGAAAGGTTATTCCATCTTTTTTAATATTCGACATGTTTGAATTGCTTCTGCAAGACTTGACAGTACAAAACGGCATTTTTAGCGGAGCACTCGCAGACGTCCTTTCGATGTTTTACGAATACGCAGAGTGTTTGTAATCGATTACGCAAGTAGTTTTTATGAAAGCATAAGATTTTTCGATTCGAATAATCTTATACCTCGGCAAAAGGGGAAACGCCTGCGAGTGTTATCCATTACTTAATGATATAAGGCCGACACCGATATACCCGTGTGCTGTCGGATGATAATGTTCAGTGTTACCAACTCAATTTTCTAAAAGACATTATACCAACTGCAAAAAAGCACTAGTTTGTGTATTTTCAGTCATAAAGGGCGCTAAATGTAAAAAAAATCCTTTAATTTACTTTAAACCTTTTTATTAAGAAAACATTCATTTAAGTATTTAAAGGCATTAAAAATACGATTTATACGGGAGCTCTTTTAATACCGTCCTATAATATACGGCAATTGACTGAACTGAAGTAAACAAAAATATATTGCGTTCTTAAATTCAACCTTATCTTCAAGAATCAAGACATTAGTCTCTATCATCTTTATTTACTCATTCTGCCTCGCTCCTCCTCCTACTCGGGTGTTGTGCTGTTTATTGTATTGTTGTCATTGAGTCACAGATTGAGTGCTTTGTTTTTAACCGACTTCAAAAAAAGGAAGAGGTTTGGCACCGATATCAAAACTATTTAGTAAATAGCTCATCTAAATAATGTGCAGTAATTAATAATATCAAATCTTTTTTATATTTTACTTTTCCGTTTTTAAAGTCAGTTTTTTTAAGGTTATTTCTACAGTATAGTACAACTACGATCTATATATCAGTTGAATTTTTTTTCAATCATATCTTTTTAATATAAAAAAATATACAATATGGCAATTTTGTTTAGTTTTCTCTAAAAATTTCTGGCAACACTCATGATGATATCGGAACGATTTTATCGGATAATGTGAAAGGGCAAATTGTATCCGATATCGGATCGGATAATGTGAAAACGCTCTTACGCATGTGTAATAAATTATTTAATCTGTGCGCATGTGGAGGTACCTTGAAATTATAGATTACCCGCTACCCGGACATCCCCTACTAGCCCGTAGACGGAAAAACCTCACCCCCTGTGGGACCGTGTACTGCAATAGCATAATATATTATCTCAGTGCTGTATTATAAAATTACATCCTGAATACCACAGTGTGGTCCCACAGATGCGCCTAATCCAAGATGGGCGCGCTCCACAGACGAGAGGCTAATTTTTTTTTTTTTACCGATACATAATTCCTGAGATGGTGCAAAGGCAAACAAAATTCAAATCGATCATTCAAATTGATCACCTTAAGTACCATTTCTACGGTCTCTATTAAGATCTCTATAGACTCGATGATTGGTTGAGATGAGCTGTTCTCAAAACGTTTAGACAAGGACCATTTACCGTTGGAAAACACAGAACAGTAAAACAGCAATGTAGGGATAGGGAAATAAGTAAAAAGGAAAACACTTGAATTTCATAAAATATATTATTATATTATGTACAACTTCAGCTGTACAAGGCTCAGGTGCGACCGCATATGGAGTACTGTTCTCATCTCTGGGCCGGAGCCCCACAGTATCAACTCCTTCCTCTTGACCGCATCCAACGTCGAGCAGCTCGAATTGTCGATGACCGTAGGCTTTCCGATAGGCTCGATCCACTGTCAGTGCGAAGAGACGTTGCGTCTCTCTGTATACTGTACAGAATCTACTATGGGGAGTGCTCTGAGGAATTGTTCCACCTTTTACCAGCCGCACAGTTCCACCACCGGACCACACGCCGTAAAAACCAGTTCCATCCGCACCATCTGGATGGTTGGCGCTCCACCACTGTCCGCTTCACCCGCAACTTCCTTCGGTGAAACTGTGGAACGATTCGCCACCTGCGGTGTTCCCGAACAACTACGACATTGGGGCCTTCAAGAAAAGAGCTTATTTGTCCATAAAAGGCCGGCAAAGCAACTGTAACACTCCTAGTGTTACAAGTGTTTATGGGCGGTGGTGACCACTTAACAACAGGTGGCCCACCTGCTCCTTTGCTTGCTCTGACATAAAAAAAAATGTGTGCGTGTACTAGTGTACACACGTAAGAAGTGAAACTTCTTTATGACCTTATTTTTCAAAAAATAATTTACTATAAGCAACTTTCCAGAAATACGTCAATCACGCGTGGTAGGGATAAAAACAAGATGGCGCGTAACGGAAAAATGTTACACTAAATTTTTTTCCAACCCCGATAAAGAAGTTTCACTTCAAAAAAAAAAAAAAATGTGTGTGTGCACTTGTGTACACACGTAAGAGGTGAAACTTCTTTATGACCTTATTTTTCAAAAAATAATATACTTTATGCAACTTTACAGAAATACATCAATCACGCGTGGTAGGGATAAAAACAAGATGGCGCGTAACGGAAAAATGTTACACTAAATTTTTTTCCAACCCCGATAAAGAAGTATCACTTCAAAAAAAAAAAATGTATATCATAATAATATTATAGTCACTTTATTAATTAGAAACTAGAAATATTATCTGTACTGATAGTAATAGTTAATCTATGGTACTGATTATGGTTATGTTGTGGTCTCGTTGTGGTAGGTAATTTAGGCTAGCCACGGCGCGCGAGCTTACAGCCATTTACTCTGTATAACATAAAAAAATTTACCTACTCTGTGGATATATCGGGCTTGTCAAAAAGTTGATAGAATTTCAACTCGCAATTTCTTTCATTTTAACATTTTTCTACGTTTGCCTTTGCGACGTCTTGTGACGTACCTACAAACATAAATGGTGCGATAGTAAACTGACTGTGACGTATTAATTTAACACGGATGAAAAGAGGGAAATATAAATCGGTGTTGATAAATTACTAAATTAGTTTTTAAACTAAACAGACTCGCGGGGAACTTGTTTCTGTGGTGCTTAAAAATGAACTACTGGTGTTTTCTATTCATAGGTGTTTTTCTTCTGATATTTGTTAATGGAGCTGTTGTACCAGACAGTAATGATGTAGAGCAGCAAGGGCTTTATAGTAAGTCGGACCACGTAACTGTGTTAACTAACAGAAACTTTAATAGAAAAGTATATGGTCAAAAAAATGCTTATATAGTCCAGTTTTACAACAGTTACTGCGGACACTGTCGCGCGTTTGCTCCGAAATTTAAAAGCTTAGCTGCTGATGTCTCTGCATGGAAAAATGTTATAAAATTGGCCGTCATTGATTGTTCAGTGGAGGAAAATAATGAAATATGTAGACAATTTGAAGTAATGGCATATCCATCTTTACGCTATTTACATGAGTTCTACAAAAAAGGTAATGCCTTTGTTGGGGAAAAATTCCAGTTAGCAGATACAACAGAGAAACTAAGAGCTCAACTGATAGCTAAACTGCAATCTGAACAATCTCTAGGCCGTTTATCATCAGCTCCTCTTCTCAATATAGCAGCTTATGAATCTTACACTACTGCCTTGAGTACTATGCCCAATGATGTCATATATACTTTCCTAGTTTTTGAAAATGAAAATTCTACTATTGGTTCTGAGCTAGCTCTAGACATTAATGATTATGAGCATATTAAGGTTCTAAGAGTCCAAGAAATTTGTGAGTTGGCCACAGTAGCAGGTGTTACAAGATTTCCTGGATTAGTTGCAGTAAGATCAACATTAGAACCAACACCACTCACACCAAAGAATCCTACGAGACAAACCCTGCTTAAGGCTGTTAATGCATTTTTAAGGTCTCAAAATTATGTGTTGCCCGCTAGAGATATAGAAATTGATGACAACAATGACAGTTTTATTACTAAAGATAAACCAGCACAAGATCCTGATTTTGTTTATTATACAGACCTAGAAAAAACACTTAAGACAAGTCTGCATACAGAAATAACTAGACAAAAAGTACTGAGTGGTGAACCATTGCAAGCACTCCTGGATTATTTAGATGTGCTTATTGTATCATTTCCGGCTAGATACAATTTAAAAGAATACCTTATTGAGTTACGCAATACTCTGGGCAGAAAATCTCAATGGAGTGGAAGTGAAATATACGAAACTGTAAAAAGGCTAGAAAATAATTATAATACAGTATTTTCACCAGAACTAGAATATATAGGATGCAGAGGAAGCCAACCTCAATATAGAGGTTATACTTGTGGACTGTGGACATTATTCCATACATTAGCCGTGAATGCAGCACAACAGCCTGGCATAGAAGGCCCCAAAGTATTGAAGGCAATGCATGGCTATGTCAAACATTTCTTCGGTTGCACTGATTGCTCCCAGCATTTCCAAAGTATGGCTGCAAGGAACAGAATATTTGATGTAAAAGAAAATGACAAGGCTGTACTTTGGCTTTGGATTTCACACAATGAAGTTAATTTAAGGTTGGCCGGAGACGTCACCGAAGATCCTGAACACCCCAAGATTCAATTTCCTAGTGCCATCAAGTGTCCTGAATGCAGGCAGGCCCGAGGCGCCTGGAACTTACCCAATGTGTATCAATATTTGCAAAGGATGTATGGAGCCGACAACATTCAAGATGCTAGAAGAGCGAGATCCACAGCTGCAGCGCAAAGCCCTCTATCGAACCTGGATATTGGAATGCTAAGCTTTCTGTACATATTTTCTTTTCTTATTCTCATTTTAGTTATTAAGTACTTTTTATCTAAAAGATTTTTTAGAAAACGTCGCTATAAGCATGCCTGGGATAAAGTATAACTTTACAACTAAATCAATCAGGCCCATCTGAAATGAGTAAGATATAGGAGTGAGATATATGCATGATCATAAGTCATAACACGAGTTTTTGTACATAAAATCACTATTATGCTATTATGTTAGGAATGAAAAGAATTTAAGTAAATTATCTATTTATTGATAAGTGTTTAATATGCATTGAATAATGCATTTAGGAATTTTAAATCTGTTACTATGAACTTTGATGTCTTTCCAATATCATAATTTAATTTTTATTCTCTGTTAAAATTTGACTTTCTCTTATTTTATCTTGTGCAAAAGATAAACTGGTACTGATTAAATATAGATTAATATAAACATACAGGTTATACAACTTGTAGTAATATTATTCTATTAGATAAAGTGAAAGTTTATTTCAACTTTCAAATTGATAATGACCTACTTATTATATATATATTTTGTATATATTTATATTTATTTCTTGCTAACAAATGATATCTTCAATTATCATTCTGTAATATTTTCAACAATCTTATCTACTATCTGATCTCATTAAATCATCATCTCAGAATCATACATGATTGCATTTGAATTTGGTTATCATTATGAAATATAACTTATTTTTATTATACATTCATGTCTATAAGTCAGTATTTTGACATTCTGTTTTACAAGATTTACTTAGTATCTAGTTTGTGCCTTGAAATAAAACAAACGGAGCATCACCATGCTGAATTATAAATGTAATGAAATCTGTATTTTTTATGGATAGCATGGTATAATAATAATTTATATTTATTATTTGGTTTATTAAGTGTAAAGATTATTTGGGTATATATATTTTTAATAAAATAGATAGTTACAATTTTATCTTTAATAAATTAATTTTACTTCGGTTCAATTACATTAATTGCTTTGAATCACTATTTGTTTTGGAATTTTTAATGAAGCTTTAAATATTGAGTTACACAATTGAAACCATGAAAAATTGGCAGTCATGATTATTAAGTCTATAAGAGTATTAGGTAGACTTAATATTTTAAGAATTTAATCTTTTTTCATTTTTTGGGGATGATTATTTTAATTTTTACTATGAAAATATACACACTATTTTATCATGTTTATACATTAAATTTGTTTTTAAAAAGTTAATTTAAATTATTTATTAAATTATATAAAAATCGGTAGGTACTTTGCAGGATTTTAGTTTATAACCATGTTTATAACATTTGTAGCTCAATCATAGAACGGATACTCAACCTGTGCAATTAATAATTTTAATGATTGTTATTCATAAAGCTCAATATTCAATTAAAATAAGATAACAGACAACTTTTATTATGATAGTTATTATATAATATAATGTAGTGAAATTTATAAGGGGAATTTTATTTTTAAGATTCGTATTCATAGAGATTGGAGATCGACAGTAGCATGCACATTATAATTCCTTTGAACAATAATTATAGTTATCTATCATAAACCGTTATGATCTTATTTAATTTATTATTATTTGGTGAATATTATCAATCAAGTTCACAGTTTTATTGAAGAACCATAATCATCATTTCCAAGATTAAATTATTTCATTCCGAATTTATAGTTTCAATTAAATGGCAGCTATGTATAATAATGCAATATGATAATTCATTCCTAAATAACATTCGTACGTGTATGCATTCCGTATTGTGATTTAACATATCATTTGTAAGCATTAGATTAGATAATTATTCATGAGGTTATACCATGACCTTTCTGCAACATTTGTTACTGATTGACAACCGGTTGATGTCATTTTATACAATGCTCTCGTTTAGTTTAATAATTTCACCTATAACTTATTTTAGTCGTTAATTAAAGACTTTAAAGCTGCCCTAGTAGAAATTTATAAATATTAAATAATTTATTTTAATATAATTGTTTTAATTCATGACCGATTAATATTATTCTTTAATTTAAGCAGTTTGCTTCATCGCGTCTGGAGAGAATCTTCTTTTAACTAGAGTCAGGTCAGTTTTGATTTTTCATAATATCGGTGGAGGGTGAAAATATGATACGATCTTGGAAAGACCAATAATATAAGTATACTTACGCTCTTTTATAATGTTATTACGATTTAAACGATTTTTTTAAATATTTTAAAAGAATGGTCATGCTCATATTGTTTAATTACATGGGATTTAGCTAAATATTCATTGCTCTTACTGGCTTGCGCTTGGGTTACCAACATTTCCTTAATATAACTCGGTGTTTATAGCTTTGTTGTTGCTTATGAATAAACGTTCTTTTCGTTATACACTCTTTCAAATTAACTGAAATTCAATTACATATATTTTTTATCATGGATAATCCCAAAATGCATATGGTTACTGGCTTACAAGCCTTAAAATATAAATATTACTTAATAAATATTATTTATTTTGCATTTGCTTATCAATTATTTAGTAGTTTATTATAAATATCCGTCATAAGTACAATTTTAATTTATAGGACTAATCAATAAAACGGGACATTACAAAACATATTCAATAGGAAATAATTAGCTACTTAAAACAATCTCGTTTTCCCACAGTCAATACCACACCACGCCAATACTTATCAACATGCAATCTGATGTAGCAGACATATTGCAAATTTGTTATTTATATTATATCTTATTATAATATATATTATTATATATCATCGGATACTATTATTCCTTAAAGCTTGTTGTTCAAAATTCAAGCAAGATTTGTTACCTACGTTCCATCAATTAATTGTAAATTAGATAAATAATACCAATTTTAATTTACAGGTATATGGCGGCTTGACTAATGCTCTAAGGAAGTATTGAACAACGAATAATTTATACAAGTTCTATGGAAGATTCGACCAGTGATAATCTCATATTGTACTGAAATTTAGATTCCAATAATAACTAGTTCTAAGCTTAATGTGTTATTTCTATAATGACATTCTATTTATTGCATTATCAATGTATCGATATTATAAAAATAATTGTGAATATAACTAATAGCTGTAAAATGTAAATAAAACCTATATTTTTTGGCAATCTATATTTTATTTTATCTCACCAAGACAAGTGGGGCTGGGTGTAAATGAAACAAGTGGATAGCAATTTTTGCTGAATATTATAATACGAATAGAAACCACGTCAATACACATGAATAAAAATGTGAAACACACAGATAAGAATTGTGCCACTCTCAGTGCAACAATTTCTTAGTACTTAACGCCGTACATCTATGGAAAATTATTTAGCAAAACCGTTGTTCACACGCAAAGTTAATTATTATGTTCCACCTCACATCCCTCTCAGTAGCATCTCCGCCATTGCCGGCCTGTCCACTCTCCACTCAACGACACCGACCACCATCCACGGTTGGATTTTACAAACTATATTTGTACAAAGTGGAAAATAATAACTCACATAACAAATTTCGTTAGTTCGATTAATAGATACATTCGGTGGTAATCGTAAACAATTTGTGCAAAAATATTCATAAGTTACGAACATGAGCACCTCGATAAATTGTTTGTTTCCAAACAAAGTATAGGCGCTACTTAATTAAATTAGTAGGTACAATATTAAAATGATGCTTAAAACTATAAAAGAAAAATAACAAGGAATAAATAATAATATAACTACTTCATAGTTCATAATATGGCACCGGATCCATGAAAATATTCGTATTTATACATTTGATTTGGTTTAGGCTAAGTTGAAATTCGAGTTACTAGGTTACTATAGTACATTCACATGTAGTCCTAGGCAAAGGTATTTCATGTTTTTATCGCCATATACTGAACAATAGTAAATGTAACTAACGATACAATTTGCTATGTATAGGCATTTTAAATAACAAAAAAATGTTTTGTAGGTATTAATGCTCGTTACATGTACAGATCGAGGATGAATAAAGTTGGAGATTCCAAATAATTTCATAAACAACCAAATGGAGAAAACAAAGCGTACCCTTATTGAGTATAATAATAAGTATATTTTGGTGTAATTTTAATAAGAGTAATTTTGTATAAAAATATAAAAAAAATTACTCTTTCTTAGTGAATTACTGAGAATTTAGTAAAATGTATCTATCCTACAAACTATTAGAATTTTTATGTTGAAAACAAATTAAAATGTGATTCCGATAATAATGAAAAAACGTCAAGTTGATCATAAATATTTAAATTTAATAGGTAGTATATATTAAAAGTATTACATCAAAATGTTATTTTAGCAAAACTTTACTAATGGAATTAAAAGCGCTAGTTCACTCGCACGCTTTGATAAAATCAAAATATCGGAATATAGGAGGCGATATGTACTTTGTATAAAGGTTAACTCAGGCTCTATCAACTAATGGCATTCAGTTACAATTTCATTGCAGTTCTTAAAATTATTCTTCAGACATCTTTGTGATTTTAAATGGAATATACAAAAACCCTGGCCTATCCCGTCGAATACTAGCTATTCGGTATCCGGCCGGGCTCTTTCACTATAAAAAGAATAGGAAAATTAAAATATTTATACACTGACATATTGTTTTGAGTAGGAACTACCAAACTATTAGGAATCTGCGGGATTGTTGGCTTTTCTGCATGTAAGTAAAATTGAACAACTATGATTTAAGGGGACTAGAAGAGCTAAACGCGAGTTTTATAATGCTTTAAACTTTAAAGTATATGATTAACTGCAGTAAAAAATCTCAGACAAATATATGATATTCTTCAGGAGATATACTAGCTAGATAATGTGTTGAAAACACAATACAACTTACTTTACTCGATAGAAAAAAATCACAAAGGTATCTCTAAAAAAATCTTTTGATGCTTAAAAACCATACTAAACTACATGCAATCATTCTGTTTTTTCGGCAAATAATTCTACAAGCAACATACTAGAATAATAGTGTTTTATTTTTTTAGTCCAATCAATAGATTTCGTGTAAATCGCAAATTCTTATTACCAAACCAAATCGTACGCATGTGCGTGAACGCCTGTGCACCGACAGTACCGGCCGAGGCCTGTTGCTAGACGACGTGTCGCTTGTTTCGCTGATTTTTTTCCGCCAGAATTGTTTGTTTTTGTTGTAGAATCCATTTTACTTACTTTAAAACTGATATATTATTTGTAATTTTTTGTAAATATTAAGTATGGGAAATAAAACAAAACCCGTCAAGAGGACTAAAATCTGTCTAAAATCTTAAATCGTGATCTCCATCAACCGTCGTCGATTGTGTTAATGTGTGCGCGAGTCACTCAAGTTCAGCTAGCTCTTGTAGTCCTCTTAAAAAGAAAAATAACTGTGTTTCACTCCGTGATTCCACAGTCATTCGGCAGCGTTAATTGAATCATAGTGGTGTCAGTGTGGGTTCATGTTGTGCATTGACAATTTGCATTTGATTACTCTATGGACGTGTCGTATCTTCCGCTATTTCGTTTCTATCAAAGCTCGCACGTAATAATACATTAAAAATTCGATTCGATTGAATTGCTGAATCACATCCTGGTATTCTGTTATTATCATAGCTATTTAATAAATAATTTTGCTACGCCGACTCTGCCTTAATAATATAAAAGCTTTTTTAATCGAAATATAGTGTCCTCCCCAAATTACCTACTCCATAGCCTAAACTAGCGCTTTATCCTACTTCATTCATAGTAAAATATAATTATTATAGTACATACATCTCATTACAAAATGTGAAAAGAAAAATGTCTACCAATGCACAGTTACCGTAAGAGTATCTAAACTGCCTTATGAACACCAAATTGTCTTAATACCCTAACGACAGTTAGCTAAATAAAAAAATATAAGTTTTTTATTACTTTTTTCTTCATTAGTATAACAGTCATTTCAGTAAACTACATTGAGAACATTTAGGCGATTGGTCGTAATTAATTTAACGCTTCAACAAATCATTCGTCCTTCGCCCACCAAGCTGTCAACGCATCCTTAGCCGTACCTCTGTACTGACTTCAATATTGCAGAATACTTACAAATTACAATGATATAATAATAATCAAAACATCGACGCAATAACCTGATCTAGCTTTAATTAAATTTATTTGTACATAGTATGTAGGAAGTAGCACTTAAATCGTTGGAAGTATAGAATATATAATTATTTCGGTACGTTTATTCCACTCGAAGCTAGTACACACTCTTTACTTCAACTTACAGACTGCTTATGCGGCGCTGATACCCTGCGAACAACATTACGTTTTTAGTTTGGAAATTTATGCTGGTGACATCAAAATACAGATAGACTAAATAATATATTAACATAAGAGAAATTCATACGGTAAAAGGACGTCTAAACTAACAACTATATGTACGTAGTTAGGTACCTACTAAAATAATTTATTTATATTAAGATGTATGCAAAAATCAATCAGAAGCCGAAAGAAAACGCATGCAAGGTATGTGTCATGCAATTGCCTAATTAATAACGATAAAATAATGCAAAACAGTTCGACAAACACGCCGAAATCAAAATATGCAGGAAATTTTGTTAGCGATAAAATCATAATTATTTAAGGATTAAAATAATTAAAAGTTATTGCGGAATCTACAAAGGAAAACAACTATTAAATAATAAATATATTTAGTTCTCCGAGTCAAACTTGGCCGGTTATAATTAAAAAACTATTTTATAATATGATTTCTACTATTTACTATTTTTACAAAGCATACAACACCATACTTTCTTATCTGCTACATAAAAACACAATAATACACTTTAACAAGTTTAATCTCTGAATTACATACATAACTATCCACATATCTCCAAATCTGTACGGCAAATATCAAATTTTAAATATCTTGTCAGCACGCAATGTAAATCGTAGATAGGTAAGTATAATTGATTATTATTTAATATGTTTATCTTATGTGACTATCAAAAATTGATATTTGCATTAGATTACAAACTATACGCTGTTTATTTATTTACATGCAGTTTTCGTAAGCATTTATAGCGTTCTCTCCACATATTGCCTTGAAACATACATCTTTGTTCAGTATTACTAACATGTATATAACAATGTATGTTCCATCGCGATGCGTGTAGTTGAACACAAGCAGTTTCGTGCGAACAAATCAAACAACATCCAGTCGTACCGAAACCCTCTATCATCGTAAGTGGATAGTTACATATGTAGCTATATCCATACACTGATCCATATTTACCTCGACGAGCATTATCTAATTGTGACCAATCGCAAGTTATCGGACCTTCCTCGCGTCGCCGCGCGCCGTGGGCGTCGGCACCGGCGTCGGTTCCGATATAGCCTAACCGCCAACCGAGTTAGTGTGTTAGTGATATATATATATATATGTGTATATTAGCGATTAGCATACAATAACCGACGTTTACGTACATTTTAAGCACTGGTGTAGACAGATTTTAGTTGGAGTTTGCAATTAAAATATAAGAAAATTATAAAAATAGATTCAGAACAGGGAAGAAAGAAATTATGAGAGTCCTTAACTAAACAGCAGACAGTCTTTGTTGTCTTTATCGGTTAGTTAAAACAAAGAGCGTGTGTCCGGAGCACACGTGTCAGAAGTGAAACTTCTTTGGCAAGATTCAAGGTTACCAAAATTGTCCCCTTACTCCATGACGTGACAGTATTGCCATGACGCGACTTTGAAAATTTACTCTCAACGCGCGTAAAGAAGTATCACTTCAAAAAGAGTTGTAAATAGATATAGATACGGATTAGACAGCATACTGCATTATGCTGGTTAGTGTACAACGTAAACGTCGGTTGTGTTAGGAGTGATCAGGTGTTAGACATACAAAATAAAATTAGTAACAACACAATGTTTTCCACTGATAAATATAGAATTTATGTTTAGCATCCAAAAAGTTGTAAAGCGAATGTTTAAAACATAAAATTACAGCAACATTCATTGTCCTTCAAAATGATTCAGGAGCATATGCAATAAGTAATACCATTGATTGATATTAAAAAAAAAAAAAAAAAAAACGTAGTGCATTAATTTCGTGTATAAAATAATATGTAACATAATTATTTTTAAATAAAACAGTTCAACTATAAACCAGCTATTAATTGTAACATTTAAATAGGAATATAATAAATTGGTTCAGATAATATTAATGCAAAAATAAAGAAACAAATTCATTTCTATGTCCATAAAAATTATTTGCAAGAAAATAAATTGCTAACCTTCCCAACCAGCAAAGATGTCCTATAACAATAACTTACATCACTAAAAAGCTTTTTAAATGACGTATAACAGTGTCGCGGTGACAAGCTTGTTGTATAATAGCGTTTAATGAGATGATTTTGCTCTATAATCATACACAGCAAATTTGTCCCATAACAAGGTGATGTAAACGTTTATATCACTATTTTATACGGCGTTTATAGAGCAGCTCTTATCCAGATTTTGATACAGCAATAACAGGGCGATATTATCACATAACAGCGCTGGTGGTCTCTTTTTTACAGCAAATTAGTGCTATAAACGATTCTAGGGTAACCTTTATAGTCCCATGCCTATAGAGGCGTAAAAAAATCTACAATAGGACAATTTAGTGTTGTAATGGTTTTCCTTACTACTATTATAGCACTGTGAATCTTCCTGGTTGCTGAAACTCCATAATAGAGCAATTAGGTGATATATCCGAGTTTTATATCACTTCTTTGTAACCTAATTGAATTATATTAGTGTTTTTCTGCCCATTATAACGCAGTGGTTTAATAGCTGAATGGTCAGAGTTATAGGACTGATTTACTGTATAAAAGAGTTAATAACTCTGTTATGTAACAAAGACGGCGTATTAATGTAGTAAAATGCGACACTTACGAGAGATATACGGCCTATAAGAGAGTTTCTTTCACTTTGAAACAACAAAAACCTGCCATATTGTCAGCACCGTATCGTAAATAATTGAAGGGTTCTATTTAATAATCATGGATTTAGAAGAATGGAAAAGGTTTAAACGAAGTGGAACATATGTAAGACAAGTAAGAAAGCGATTTAAAAAAATCGCAACTTCAGTAACGATTGACACCAGACAAATTCAAGGTGAGGCTTCGAATACGGACAATGATTCCGTACAATCTGTTACATCCTATGAACAAAACCAAGTTAACAGCCATCATGTGGTTTGTGATAATTCAGAAGCAGACCATTCAGACTCTAGTGTTTTGCTTGACACTTCGGGATCGGAATCTAAAAATCGGAATTTACACTAGAAAATACAAAAAAAACATGTTATGGGTTTTCTATTTACATCAGGGAACCCTACTAATTTAATCCAGTATATGGCATGACAGTTGTCAAAACTACGTTCGTTTGCGGATGTATAATAGCCACGGAGTTGCTATTTGGCATCCTATACAGCAATTTGGTGTAAAATTAGTTTTTAATTACTTAAAACTCAATAATTCGAGGGGGGCATTAAAAAAACAGCGTAATTATGCATATAATCTATCAGTAAAATTTCATTCACAAGTCAGTTTATGTATCTAACATAATTAACAGCGTAACAAAAATTAATACTCGACACCACGATGATGGTTCCTATAGTCATTTACTCGTATTATAAACTGGTACACGATTTACCATTTTGTACTATAATTATAGCGTATTTGTGGCTCGTACATCGCAACTTCGTGCAACAAAAGATTTGCGGTTACTCTTAAAACACAACTTCGCGCTGTAACAGCATCGCGGTTCCTTTTATATCACTACTTCGCTCTATAACAGCATCGCGATTCTATAAGTGTACTCTTCTATAGGTCCAATTGGCATCTGAGTTGCTGCTACAGCAACACAATACCATCAAATGGCTTTATAAATGCGCCACTTTGGGGTTTATACAACGTTCTTATCACCCTTATAGGACTACCAATTAGCACCTCTGAAACGTTCTTATCCCTTCTATAGAGCAACGATTTGTTGGTTGGGTTGTTATCGAACTTAAGTAGCTGGGTACTTATATTTGCATTTGAATAGAACTCATTAGATCATGTCTATGAGAATTTCTTTTCAAATGATAACATCTAGAGATTCCTCTAGAGCTCAATCAATATAATAAAATGTCCTATATTTTGCTGTTGCTTGCTGGTATTGAAAGAGAAACCAATTTGTGATAGTATTGCGAATTGATATAAAAGTTTCATACTAATTAAATCCTGTAAGGCTTTAATATTATGAAGAAGTAATATTTTATATTTTGCTATGCAAAAATCAGATACTGAGAAATTGATTCAAAAGCTGAGTAACCGATTTAAAAAAAAAATCAGCAGTAAAAATAATATACAAGAGAAAGGTAAATGATATATGTATATGTTGAGGAATGATTTATTACTATTCAAATACACAAGACGTTATCTATGTCACTTTACTTTGTATGGACATATAACAATTACCTATATATGATAGCTCTCATATAACAGACACCATGCCAAGATAATGCCTTAATAAATCGAAGGAAAATTATAAATTATTAATAAAAAAGTATACGATTTCATCTTGAAAACAATCGCTGTAAATAGGGTAAGAGCATCAAAATTCCCCGAGATCAAAAGTTTAAATTTAATGATAACCCTTGCTCGAGTTAGTGTATTATTTATTATATCTCATTTCCAATATAGCAAAATATTAAACGTAAGTAGAACGAATAATAATTCATATAGAAAGGCGAAATTAGTACGGAAAAGACTATTAGAAACTATCCTAGGTATTATTCGTTATCGATGGTATGCCACACAAAAAATAATTACATATTAACTAATGCAGGTTGTCGTGGAAAACCTGTTAGTTAATAAACGCAAGATAAGTACTGTAATTACTAATTACATTGTTATCAAGAATAACAATGACTTGTTTCTATAACGCTAAATGTTAAAAGGTCACTAGTATTGTGCTATTACTAAATTATATTTTTCAATTTTTTAGGACATAGAAATGGAGCTGTAATAAAGGTTTTACTTCTTTGAGTGCTAGCGAAAAATTGATCGTTTTATTTGATATATTAAATTGCCTTATTGCAGTGGACAAATTAATAAAGAAGAAGATTTAATGCTATAAGTTTTAGTATTTAGTATAATAGCTTCAAAATAGCAAACGGTGCAATACAAACCATATTATTTAGACGATGACTCTTATGTTATGTTGGCACCTTCACTTTTTACTTATGTCCCAGATAAAGAAATCAATTCTGCTTTTTATAAGCTCCGAGTTTATTCTTGATTTATTTTAGGAAATGCGTACTTAACTTTATTTTGATGTATTCTCGATTTCTCTTCATATTCGCAGTACCCAAAAAGTGCAGCAATTTTAGGCTAAATTAGGTGCAAATCTCGGAAAATCGAGACACTCAGTATTATATAACCACGTAAAAACTTGTATTCTGGCATCCTAAAACTGTTCTTGTTTTTATTATCAATACTAGCTTTCCGCCTGCGGCTTCGCCCGCGTTTTCAAAGAAAAACCCGCATAGTTCCCGTTCCCGTGGGATTTCCTGGATAAAACCTAGCCTATGTTGCTCAGTGAAGCTTTCTAATTGTGAAAGAATTTTTGAAATCGGTCCAGTAGTTTATGCGTGAAAACCATACATAGATACATATAATATTAGTATATTATTACTATACCGCGAAGCGCGTCGAACGCGGCAACTGATACACAAAAATAATCCTTATGGCATGATTCTGTATTCACGCGCGATGACTTATAGCGTATTTCATGTATAACTTTGGTGTTTCTACACTGATTTACATGATTCTTTTTTTATTGAATAGGTAATAATGTTAACTTTTTTAATTAGGGATGAGTGAGAGTGTTGTAAACGTAAGAGTAGACAAATATAATCAGAAAGCTCCGAATTGCTAAGCTATTGAAGTTTCACGTGTTATTGTGAGTCAATTTTAAAAGATAGATATATGCTGTCTAGGAATTTATTTTGATATAATAATAATAATTTAAGAACATTTGTGTCGTACATGATTTCTATGTAGCTTTAACCATTAAGGCTGCACACGCGACGGAAGCTTAAAAAATGGAGTAACTTCTCCCGTTTTCCCAATATTTCCCTTCACTGCTCTGCTCATATTGATCGTAGCGTAATAAAAAGTATACTATAACCTGCCCAGGAGTATGAAGAATAATTGTGCCAAATTTCGTTAAAATCCGTCGTGTAGTTTTTGTTTCTATAACGAATATACAGACAGACAGACAGACAGACAGACAGACAAAAATTTTACTGATTGCATTTTTGGCATCAGTAGCGATCCCTTATCACCCCTTCATAGTTTTTTTTTAAATATATTTCATGTACAGAATTGGCCTCTCTACAGATTTATTATAAGTATAGATTGGAGATAATTTGATTCTCTACAACTTTTCTATTTAATATTTTTTTATAACTTGAACTGTTTTCGAGATAGAGCTTTTTTAGTAAGTTTTTTCGTTGTAATATACTGGGTATGTCAATTTTCCTAGGTCAACCATAAAATGACTGGACTAAAAGAATTTTTTATAATTGGATACCATCCTACGTTGAGCACTCACCCTTATCTCTCTTACTGTTCGTAGACGTTTTCTGCTAAGGTCGGTGCACACTCACCTTGGTCTTAGGTATATCCACGCCCGTAACTCCCTACACTGTATGATGATCAGCACCTCACCACTAAAGCACGACACCATTATAACTTAGAACACTGCCATTTATCTCTCTTATTGTTAGTAGCTATTTCGCGTCTGCTAAGGCTAGTGCACACTCACCTTGATCTTGGATATATCCACACCAGTAACGCCCTTCACAAGCTCGGGTATACACTGCACGATGCTCAGCACCTCACCACTGAAGCGCGACACCATCGTCACTGTGAGCACTCGCCTTTATCTACGTTCCTACTTTTAGTAGCTATGACGCGTTCTGTTAAGGCTAGTGCACACTCACCTTGATCTTGGATATATCCACGCCCGTAACCCCCTTCACAAGCTCGGGTATACACTGCACGATGCTCAGCACTTCGCCGGTGAGCTTCGCAGCGCCCACTTCACCGCCGCCACAGGACACCATCGTCACTTTGCGCGCTTGCGATAATGGCGCCGCTACTTCTGCTGCCACCTGATGGAGGGAATGGGAAGATAGTGCTTAGTAGAAGTTTTGGTTTTGGTTTTTTATGTACATATGATTTGATTGTAAATTGTTTCATGTTGACTTGCTTCAAGTGTATGTGTATTGTGTAAGTACCTATGAAGATGAAGATGAATAAATAAATGTACAATAGCTAAATGGGGAAGGCTTAATGTCATGTCTTAGCTGATAGGATTATCATCCAACCAAGGCGTACTTATATACGCCTAACTAAATATGGTAATAAATAACATAAGTTTTCACTTAAATACATAGTTTAGCTAAAACTAATATAGGACGAAAATTATACGGTAAACACCCACCAAATGTGTCTGGCATTTATGATAATTGACAAAATCATAACAGAGGGCAAATATATTTTCGGATATAGCCTCTGACATTCACGAAACCCAGTTATAAATACAAACTGGCTAACCATCGTGAGTGGCAAATGATGTTATGCATATAATGATGAAACTAGTGACCCAGTTCCACTTTTAAATAAGATTATAGACGTTCTATTTTCCGATACTGGCTATTTGTATTGGTCCCAATTAACCTACAACGGAATAACTTTGAACTCCTACTATATTATTTAACAGAAAAATAAATAGTCTATAGTCTAAATATAGGATTATGGATTCAATAGTAGCAAGAAAGAAAGAAATTATAATTCGTCACAATCTTTCAACAAAACAAGTTATACAACATAAACCTCACAAAAACAAAACGAAAATCTAAATATATCTGAGCTGTTTAAATTGCAAACATGTGACGTATTAATAAACGCCACTATTATAATATAGTAATCGATTTGTAGCATTCACTGAGCATGCAATCTTGTTTTTTTTTTTTTGAAAATAAAAACACGTGCCTTTGTGAGTGACATAAATTACTTATTAAATTAAAAAGACGTGTGAAATCTTTCAAAATAGCCATGGTTAATTAATTTTCTTTTTACAGTCTCACTTTCCACTACAATCTCTCTGATAACAAAACTATTTTCTGACTAAATTTAATCAAAAGTATGTCACGTGTAATACATAATAATGAACGTAAAGTATGTCACGTGTAATACATAATAATGAACGTAAACAAATGGAACATTTTTTGGATTAAACTAACTACAGCCGTATATTCTTAGCTTTAATTTGCAATTTAGCTCGCACATTATGGAACTAAGCGTAAACGACCGGAGCGGTTATCATAACAATGTGTATGTTTGTTTCATGGTCGGACTAGATAATAGTTTGTTTTCGTTGAATTTCTAGTCGTTTCAGAAAGCAAATAATTGACTCAATTACTGAATTATAATACTGTTTAAGCAATGATCATCAAACCCATGACCGGAAATAAAGTCCTTGTCTGACTTGATTATTATTTTTTAATAAACAATAGACTGTACTCTATTGTTTATTATTTTTATTATAGTAGGTAATAGTAGGTATAACAGAGTTTTAAGGAAAACAACGTTTATGGCGGCACTAGGTCACGGTAATCGTGTTCAGGATCCCGGATAGTAAAACTAAAAACACAAACGAAATATCACAATAATTTATACTTTGGTTCATTTCCAGACAAGATCTAGCACACAATTTTTGAAATAATTTTCAGCTTATGATGATCCGATGAATGAGGCTAAATATATAACTTATTTTTACATCAAAAAGAAAGAAGAAACTGGGGATGAATGCATTGACGAAGAATAACTTTTATATATGAGTGAAGTCGCGGGCGAACATTTAAAATATAATATTTAAAATTATCATTTTACGTAAAGGATACTAGCCTCATGTCATGTATTAATTAGCATAATATTATCAATTATGATTTCGAAAGGCAACAAAGCATTACGGAGAAATGCAAATATTCTAAATCTAGTATCATTATACTGCCACAAACGTTATACCGACAATGATAACGTACCTACAAGTTAAATAAATTGCTTCATTTGAATATGAGTACCGCACCTCATTAAAGATAAATAACATTACAATACCTAATAAAATCGTATATTATATGAACTGCGATCAATATTTTGAATAGAACAATTACTTGTACAGAATTATTTTTCATGTTTAAAACAAACATGAAAAATAGATGGCATGATTTACACTCCGTCTGTTCAAACATTATTGTATACTTTTTGTATGAAGTGATTCATGCCTGACCGTGGCTCGATCGTGCACGGACCGGGTCCGGATGGGGCACGGCGTCGAAATATCGATAGATATTGTTTCATTTCCCGGCCCCGGCACGATGTGGCGTAAATCATGCTTCATTATATTTAACTATTTTAAAACCATTTGTATTTATTGTAATGTATTACCATTGCATTTTGTAAATTGAAGAGTTTAGTATTTTCAAATATCGGTCGAGCCTATGAAGGGATATTTTACAAATCTATACATAAAGTGTGAGACATAATCTATACTAATATTATAAAGCTGAAGAGTTTGTTTGTTCGTTTGAACGCGCTAATCTCAGGAACTAATGGTCCGATTTGAAAATTTTTAAAATTGGGTGATAGATAGCCCATTTATCGAGGAAGGCTATATATATCATCACGCTAAGACCAACAGGAGCGGAGCAACGCGGGTAAAACCGCGGGGCACATTTAGTCAAAAATAAATAATAAACGAATGAACATACCCTGGGCAAGGTCTCAAGCATCATATCAACCATAGCAGCGGAACCGTATTCCTTCCACGCGTCTGCTTTCTTCGCCATTTGTTCCGCGTCGGCCACCGCCTTCGCCTTGATCGCGTATGCTTCAGCCTGTTTTCATTAAAACAATTTATTAAACGAACTCCTTTTATAAAAATAAAATTTGGATAAATAAAATATAAATAAAAAAATAAAAAATATTTTTGAAGTGAAACTTCTTTAAACGCGTTGAGAGTAAAATTTCCTTCACGTCATGAAATAAGGCGACAATTTTAGTATCTTTGAATCTAGTCAAAGAAGTTTCACTTCTGACACAACAAATCGAATTACCTTTATGTTGTGCTTATTTTTATTACGGGATAAAAACGAAAACTTAGAATTTTATTTTTAAATTAAATCCTATATTTTCAACCTTATTTATTTACAATTTTCGATTTGATACACTGAAGAACAATGTCATAACATTGGCCTGACCGTATCCGCATATAGCAAGTATGAAATATTATTATAATCTGTTACTTTAATGGCCCATAACAGCATAAATATTTAATAAATTTTTATTTTTGCACTTTGGGTGTAGTTATAAGTCTATTTATGAATATGCTGCAGTATCTTTTTCAGGTTTTATCTCGATCATCAAACATCCTTCATCACTAATATAATAAATACAAATGTGTGTTTTATTGTTTGTTTGTCCTTGTTTCACGTCGCAACAGAGCGATTTTATGATGCGATTTTTGCCTTACAATAGGAAGTCTCCTAACTGTCTCTAGACGCAGAGAGTGATTTAAGCTACTGTTTACTGTGATGAAGCATCTAATTCCTAGGAGAAAAGCGAAGCCGCGGGTAACAGCTAGACTTTAAAGATGATGACAAATGCTTATCTTAATATATATAAATCTCGTGTCACAATGTTTGTCCTCAATGGACTCCTAAACCACTTAACCGATTATAATAAAATTCGCACACCATGTGCAGTTCGATCCAACTTGAGAGATAGGATAGTTTAAACATGTAGGTACCACGGGCGAAGCCGGGGCGGACCACTAGTTAACAAAATAAATGCAGTCTACATACCTCTCCACGGACTTTAACTGCCTCAGCCTCGGCTTCAGCTTCGAGAACCGTCTTCAGTCTGTGCGCTTCAGCGAGTTTCTCTAGTCTGAACTTCTCTGCTTCTGCAGGCCTGTGATACAAATAAAATTATTATTAATTAAACTTGTATAATTGTACCAGATAATTTAGATAATGAAACTGAATATTTTTTTTTGCATAAAGTCGTGATGATTGTTATGTTCTTTTTTAGGTTTTGGTATATAAGAAATACATATTTAAAGTTGTTTATTGATGCTCAATGAAATCATCAGTTTTTTAAAATATCAGATATGCTGCGGCATTGCTTGCGTTAAAGTTTTTTTTAAGAATATTTTATCTACAAACAAAATTATAGTTCAATCAGTTAACTTCTCAACTTCAAGGGCGCGTCATGACTTCAATACCGTCACGATTTTGGTATCTTTGAATCTTGCCAAAGAAGTTTCACTTCTGACGCGTGTGCTCTGCACACACGCTTTTTTAAATGTCAGGCTTATTTTTTGCACGTGTTACCTGCGTATAGTGGCCTCTAGCTCCTTCTCCCGCCGCTGCACTTCCCACTTCTGTACGTTGATCTCTTGGGAGCGCTCCACAACTGCAATCTGCATTTGCTCCTCCTTGATGCGCTGTTTCGTTTTGGCCGCTTGCAACTCGTACGCCATTTCAGCTTCCGCCTGTTTTCATAATAATATCATAATTTAGGAGGGACATATTTTGTGTCATTTTTTCATTTACTTGTACAATAGTATTATGAGGAAGGAAATACAAATATTTTGTGTTTTTTTTTTTTACTTATTTGTACGAGTAAATATGATGCTCTTTAATGCTATTTGATCCGGGTTGGATGGTTAATATGATTAATTTATATATTTTAACATATTACGAGACAAAGGGCAGCATTTACATTTAAAGAATATGTTAAAAATGTTTTTAACAATAGAACAATTTAAGAACTCTCTCAAACCTGCAATGTTAAATGATGAGAAGACGTACAAATATTTGGCAATCAGAAAAACTTCAAATAATGTAACTCTAAGAGTTTCACTTCAAATACATACAAGTTACACCAAAATTTGAATACACTACCTTAGTAGTCTGAACTTCGACATCATAAGCTGCTTTCTTGAGTTCGAAATCTCTCTGTGCCTTCGATATTTCGGTATCATTAAGGAACCTAGCTGCCATCCTCTGTTCCTCGGCCATTGCTTCTTTAATCCTGGCTTCAGCTTGAGCCTCCGCTTCACCGATACGAGCGTCGCGTTTCACCTCCGCGGTTCGAGCCATACCTAAGGCTTTTAGATACCCCTGCCAAGTTGAGCATTTAATTAATAAGATCATTTTAATAATTGTATAGAAGAAAAAATATTTCTTAACAATAAACATTCAATTAATGTTATGACTTGCATATATCATGTTATTAAAATTCATTTCATGTTGTCTTATTCGTGATTCATGAATCAACAATACTCGTAAACAATACATTCATTGTATTTCTTTAAAATACTGATTGTTATACTATATTTGAGTATGGCCGCCAAAAATTGTACATTCAAGAAAAAAAAAATGTCCTTGTCATTTAATATAACGTGGATTTTTTTATATAGTAATTATGGTAGTTTTTAAATAGTTTCAGCTTCACTGTGTTATATTTATCATTATATTAATAATTTAAATTAATTTTGAGTGCCTTTAACAAGCTCAATATTTTTTTTTGAAATGCTTATTTTACTTTCCATACTAGAGTCATGTGTCCCACTTAGTCATCTCACACTTTGAAGTCACAAAATTATGCACAAATCTATTGATACCTGTAAAATTTTGGTATTTCTAAATTCTTCTGTAAACTTGTGGATACTTTTAACAAGTTCTAATAAAAATAACATAAAAAAATTAATATAAAACTCACTTAAAAAAATAGTCACACTTTTTTTCACGAATGATACTTCACGCAAGTTACCATAAAATAACACCCTAACGCCTTTAGTACACCTACGCATTCGCGTGCGGCAGCGAAACAACGAAAAAACTGTCAGTAGTGTGGCAGGATTTCGCATATGATATGTCTCACTCTAGCACATAGATAGATGAAATAGTTGCGTCCTTGTCAGTATTGTTTCGCAAGGAACTGCGAAATGGCCATTACACAGACGCATTGCGAAAAAGTTGCGAAAACATTGCTGTGTACTAACGTTCCGCAGATATTTCGCTACGCAGTAGTTTCGCAGAGATTCGCTGCCGCACGCGAATGCGTAGGTGTACTAACGGCGTAAATAACTAGATATCCAAGCCACAAAAATATTTTTAAGTAACGGCAGCACCAATTCCATGTTGGTCAACCTTTAGAAAAAAAATCACTATTTTGTTTCTGTCAAAGTTGATCGATAAGGTAGTCGGCATTTTTGTCTCGGAACATTTTAATAATTTTGAGTGAGAATTATGCAAGGTAAGAATACAAATTTACTATATTATTAAAATTATGTGTGTAGCTTTAGTGTTCTAGTAACAAATCAAACTATGCGGCGTCTTATTACTACAAAACTTTGACGAATAAAGGCTTTTTAGGTTATGTCCAACCATATTTTGATTCACGAATGATACCATGTGTTACTATTGTGTTACGTAACATTCGTGATCAGCTGTTAGGGGTAGTACTCACTAGAGAATCTAAAGTGAAAAATTTAATTTTTTACATAAAGAGAACCCACTTCAAAAACTATCATGTTTCGGAAGTTAGTAACTTTTTTACTATAATAATTCGTATTCGTAATTAATATCATAAGTTGTGAATGATTCGTGCATTTGTAAGTATTAAGGTGCGTACGGATAGCGCGTTCCAGTGTTACGCGTAGTCGAGAAACACTGTCCACACTCCACGCGTACATTGGATACGCGTACAGCTCCTGTACGGACCGCCGCGAACCTGTACGCGAGGTCAATCGATCCAGAGCGTTCCGCGAGTCCCATCATTCGCCATGACTCCGACAAAGTTAGCGGTTGCGTGCACCACTGCTGCGGCGTTAGTCATTATTCAACACATTTTAAATAAAAAAAGTAGAAACAAATGGAAATTGCCTGCCATGCATCTTGGCGTAAATCATTATTTCTATAATTAAGTAGTGTGCTATCCCACAAGACCCGCTGAAATTCATAAAGTTGAATCAGTCTTATAATATTTTCATTATTAAAACTCGAAGAGCACGCGAGTTTATTCATTTTGCCGTCCAAATGTAGCGTAGCCGGCCTCGCGAGTTCTCTTTGACGCGCGACCAAAAACCGACTGACGATCGGCTCGCGCTCAAGTTGGCTCGCGCGGTACACGTACCCCAAGAGTGAACGCGTAGCTGCAGGTATGAACTAGGCGTTCCGGATACGCGTAAACTGAGAACGCGTACCAGGCTAGGCGCAATCCGTACGCAGCTTTATAGTAATACAAAATTTGAGAAATAAAACTTTTTCTTTAATATTTAAATTTGTTTTATTGAGTTTTAAAGTAATTTAATCAAATAATTTAAGTAACAATATAAAACAGAAATGTAAAAAAAATCTCCTGCATTATTAGTGTAATGTACACTAGGCTTAACAAAATCACGTATGTTACTATCAGTCACGTATGTTACGGTGTGTTACGATTTCACGACTGTTATTGTACAATATTTGGCGGCCATACTCATTTGTGCTGCTTATTTTTTTTTTTGCTTATTTTAGTAATCATACTATAGTATTTTAATAAATATTTATGTTTGACTTTTTTATTTGTCTCACATTATCATATCTAAGGTAAATATTTACGATAATGAGAAAGATATAATAATTAAGAGTCAAGTACTGTTATAATTTAGCGATGATTATTAGCGATACTCTCGCGAAATTTTATTATACACTACTTGCGCTCCGCGGTTGCACCCGCGTGGCTCCGCTTCTGTTGGTCTTAGCGAATTTGCTAACCAACACAAAAATAATTTTTCAAATCGGACCAGTAGTTCTTGAGATTAGAGCGTTCAAACAAACAAACAGACAAACTCTTCAGCTTTATAATATTAGTATAGATTTGAGTTGACTCAATAAAATTCAAATATATGTGTTCATAGTGGATTTATGGACTAAGACAAAAGTGATAGTGTGAACATTAATATTGCAGGATATTTGTGTGCTAATTAATATATGCATTGCATTTTTGCATTTATTTACATGCCCTCGCTAGAAACCCGAAATATGATTAGCTATTGTATGCTCTTATAGCCATATGTCTTATGTAAAATCCCAGGTGGCATTAACCAAATAATAGCTTATTATCTTAACAAGTAGCAGTTTTAATTATAAATTAAAAAATCCCATGCGCTCTTTCAGCTCAAATTGTAGCTTAACCAGCAGACTAATATGAAACCTAATTCTAAGAGCATATTTCTAAGTTACTAAAATAAAACATACCTTAGCTTCCTGTCATGCCATGCCATGGTAAAAGAAAAATATTGCACTAAAGTACAAATGAATGTTCATATAAACTATTGGCTTATGCTGAATATAATTGTCATTATTAAAAGTGTTGTTAAGTGCAGGGCCCAAATGATTTTCAAAAATATTTAAAGATATTGACTTATAAAAAATGATGTTTATATATCTAAAAACCTTATTGAATGGCAAATATGAATAAATGATAAATTAAATTAAGCATTTATCTACAGTATGTAGTAAATTTACTCAATATCTTACCTCTTCATCTCGGATATCTTTGAGTGTGTAGGATACAACTGTTATTCCCATATTAATTAGGTCACTGGATGCCACCTCAAATACCTATAAAACATTTGTGTTATTATTACGAGATATTTGTTTTTATAGTATTTGCTAAATGTACTAATATTGAATACAAATAATTATTTTGTTACCAGGTTAAATCTCACAAGATTGAGTAATATATCTCATTAAAGACAAGACTTAAAGGTGATGGACTTTTGTTACAATAGTAAATAAGAAAAGAAATTACCTTTTTCGAAAATATTTTTCTGTCTTTATATATTTCCTCAACTGTCATGGATCCCATAATAGCTCGCTGGTGACCTTCGAGGGTCACTAGGGCTATATGCTGAATTTCCTGTTCTGATTTTCCAAGGAACTGTTCACAGGCTGATAAAAGCATCTCTGCATTTTGACCTTGTATTTTTACCTGTAAAATTACAAACCCATTGTATGACTAAAACCTACAAATAGGCTAAAGCAGGCAAAATGTAAATATGTTTGTTATGTCTACTGAGAGTATTAGAGCATGAAACATAACACTCATTAAAAAATTGTTTGCCGGTTCAATTTTTTCGACAAAGTGGGTCAACCTCCTGTATCTTAGTCTCCACAGGGAATTGAACCAATCATGTTTCAGTGCTAATCAAGTCACATTCTTCTCAGAAAATAGCTAAGATGAAATTAAATTTAAGACATTTAGTTCCGCTTTATAAGTGTTTTATGAAAGACTAGCGGTCCGTCCCGGCTTCGCCCGTGGTAAATATTAACGTTTTCTCGCCATAAGAACCATCCTCGTACTTCAAGGAATATAATAATAAAAGAATTATCGAAATCGGTCCACCCGTTCACGTGTGATGCCGTGACCAAGGGAAATAGGGATTCATTTTTATGTATAGAGATTACATTTTGGACTTCTATGAATACTAGTATAAATAAAAGGAATGTTGATTTAAACACTCCCAATAACACATCATCAACGAACAAATTTTATTAAATTAATACATTCAGCTAAAACAATTTTTCCATTCCAAGCAATATCCATTTACTAGGATAATTGACACCACTATTGAGGTCAGTACAATGGCCACAATGACTAACGCATTGTACTAATTACCTGTGCGATGCCCGTCACCGATATGGGCACGCCCTGGCTTGTGTACACAGTGGGCGACTCAACTTGCAAGGTCATCGTGTTCAGAGATATTCTCTGTACGCGCTGTATGGCCGGCCACACGAACGCGCGACCCCCGGGCACGAGGAGCGGCTTCGAGTAGCAGCATCCTGCAAGATCAGAACAATTTTACATATTTAAGGATCATTTCTTGTTTATGCTTTTGTATTTAAGTTTACAACTGTAGACTTATTCAATATCCAAACAGACAGATTGCAAAGACATAATATAATAAATTGGACATACAGATCGCAATCGGACACAATATAAAAAAATCGCCGTTAAATTAACCTAATTTTAAGATTTTCATTTTATAATCAACTTGCCCCAGCTTCGAAAGGATAACTTAAGATAAAAAATTGCCTAAGTTATTCGTTGAAGCTTTCTAGTGGTGAAATAATTTTTGAATTTATTATCTGTGTGAAAACATTACATGTGTGTTACATGCAAAACAATTTTTTCTTAATAATACTAGTTCAGATTATAGTTTAAAATCTAAAATAAATAAATCAATAATATATAAAGTAACTTTTCAGGCTTCATCAGCGTGGCAAAGGCAATTCCCACAGGAATGATATATTACATCTCAGTAAAAACTAGCCTATGTATAATTGTCTAGTCTTCAATTATCTCCTGACATAAAATCATACCATCGCTTTGTTGCGACGAGAAAGAAGGACAATAGACAAAATAGATTTGGTACAATTTTTATCAGATTTCTAGTAAGAATATTTTCATGCAATCTTGAGATTTTGCTTGTCTGGTATCCAGGTTTCAGTAATATGGTTTTATTATATTGACTATATAATATTTCACCTAGATTTGTTAAGTAGATTTGTGTGGACATAAGGGCATTCTGACACTAACATAAATTATACATTTTCACATTGATTCTTTTTCAAAACTTAGAAATAATTCCATGAATATAAATCTAAATACTACAAAATTCGCAAATATATTTAAAAATAACTTCGCATGGCTTTAAGCATCAAATTAAGGTCAGTGATAAAGAGGGAAAATTATGTTAATCTCAGTCTTCTTTACTCTAAAGTCTAAACCATAAGAAAATAGAATTTCAGTTACAACTTGTTTTGGATTTAATAAAAATGAAATATATTTTTAGGAGATCTAACTTCAATTGTCACGAATAAAATAAGGTAAGTTGTTAATAAAAAGACAGATAATGTATCACCTCTTCAAATGTTTTAATTAATTGTGTGTAGGTATTTTAAACCACAAGTGATGAAAAGTCTCATTTAAATTATACTATAAACTAGCTGCTTGCCTTGTCTTTGTCCAAATTGAGATCTAACATAAAAAAGCCTATGTTACAAGACTTACAAGGTAAACATGAAACATAATGAAGGTACTGTAACAACAAAATTTTAAGTTTATTCATTACATACAAATAAAGAGAATACAATACTATCATTTTTATATTCTTTATTAAATAATTATCTCCAGAAGGTACCTAGAGAGAATTTCTTCTCAATAAAACATTTTTATTCTAAAGGTATTTTTAAATTATAACAGTAAAAAATAATTATCTAGTGTTTCCTACTAGGAAGGTTTATTATGGCTGTACTTATAAACGTGTACACAGGCAAGACAATTCATATATAACACTGAACCACTTAATATTCTGTTTGCAATGAATATGTAATGAACATGAGCTATAGAGCGGAAAATAACTTCTAGTAAGTTTTAATTTTATTTATTACAACGAAGAAATTAAAAAAAACATTGTGATATCTCAACAATAATCCCTTAATACTCTAATATACAAAACATTGAAATACATACATATATATACATTTGAATGTATGAGATGGTCTGAGGAATGTGTACATCTTTTTATTTGAGAAGCAGACTATATATAATTCGCTACGCAGATATGATTCACATAACACCACTCGAATAGAAGTAACATGAACTATGGAAGGAGTTAATAAGTCCAATTAGGATTAGAGGAAAACTTGTAACAAAAATCGCATTGCCAACTCGAAAACTTGCATAATTTTATTTTAATTTATATGAACTTATATTATATTCGTTAAAGATGATAAAACAAATATGTTTCATGGGAAATTAAACGAAATGAAAACAAAAAATAATTGAAGTACACTTATCTCTATCGGTGCATTATCATTAGTTTACTACTCACCAGAAACTACAAGTGCCTCATTTGGGCCACACGTTACGAATCCCCAAGTCATTTTATTTTGTAATTATGTTGAAATTAAATAAATTCCTAACGAAATAAAATAATAAAACACTTGTAATCAAAACATAAATTGGCTTACGAAATGGAGGGGAATACAGTGACGGATATCGCGTCCAATCCTTGTCCACAAATAGCATACAAGCACAGATAAGAAATATTCATAGACAATACAAGCTTTCAGACAGTACATAAATTAATTATGATTTTTATGTATGGAAATATTAACATATTTTTTTAAATAATATGCAGCTTATTTTGTTTGTTCAGTTATTTTATCAGAGCTTTTGTAAAAAAATATTTTTATATGAACTTTATATGCCAAATAATTACATGTTTACATAAAATTAATTTTAAAGCCCCCTAATTATATTATTTATTAATATGAGACCGCGTATGTGTATGTAATGCACAATGTAATGCATTAATGTTTACTATTTTTTTTTTTCAATTTACATAAAATAAACGTTTTTTAACTAATGGCAACTCTTTTGAAATCTACCAAGTGCCAACTGTCAAACATGTAATGTGTTACAAATTTGAATTTTGATATTTGAAAGTTGTAAATTGGAAATTTATATTATTTATCAGAAGATTTAAATAATTATAACTGTAAAATGTATTGTAAATCAAAGTAATAATATAGTGACTACACATCTTGCAGCCTGAAGGGTAAGTAGTTAAATACATACTATTAAACTACACTAAAACGATATTTTATGAAACTTACCACCCACTCAAATTCATAATCTTAATAAATCCCTCCTCTTTGCCTCATCGATATGGTCTGAAGATATTTATTAATAACTTAAAATCATAACTTATTGTTAATCTTCGTTGATAGTCTATAATTAGGGGTAAAAGATTTTTAGGTAAGTATTAAGTATTATAATTAAAATTTTATTTACATTTTTGACAATTCAACCAATTTATATTAATAGGCCAATTAAATAATTTTTCTAGCAATATTTCTGAACTATTATTTTCATGTATTTCGCAACTCCCCCATTCCTAGACTATGCACCTTACACAATAAATATAGCAACTCAGTGGATATTTTCTCAGACTCCCTCTATAAGTTTCGGAAAGCTCAAAGCAATGCTTAACATTAAGACTTAATTCTTTTTCAAATTCACATATAATTGTCTGTATGTCCGTAATATATAGATGAAATATTTAATGTAATAACATTTTAATATTGCCTGTTGTAGTTTATCCGAACTCTAATCTTTAACTTTAATCTTTTATGATAAGAGCACACACATTTCTTTTTTGTTTAATTGTATAGATATATTGTGTATAGATATCGCCTAATATATTATTAATTTCGGTGAATGTAGTGTTCATCTGTAATAGTTGTGCATAATAATGTGAAAATCCTATTGTTACTGTTTAACGTGAATGATACATATGTAACAACTGGTGATGAACCTTTTTAATAAATAAATAAATAAATAAATTTATCCTCAAGTACTTTAAAAACATTGAAATCCCTTCAAGCATTTACTTTAAATTAATTAATGCATTTAATATAATAGTAGTTATTTTTTACCTTTATAAAATAGATTATAATAAGATATATGATTATAGTATATTTATATTAAAATCACTATGCATTGCAGGAAACATACATTGGTCAGAAATTGGTAAGTACCTACATCCTATACTTTTAAATAAAGTATAGTTAAATGCTTTTTCTTATTTATTTCTAAGTTTTTTTTACAACTTTCACATTGCTACTACTTTAGACATATTAATCCAATTTTTATTTGCATTGCATACATGCTTATATTTGTAAATTATCATTATGATTGTTTTCAATTTAATAGACTCCTTAAAGTATTTTGCATTCATTCACTATATTCTCAAAGTCCATTAAAAGACATGTTATATAGATATTCATTAATTATTAATATATAGGCTTTGCAACATTCTTTATCTGACTAAACAAAATGTACTCAAGAAATTGTATGATGGAATTGAGAGTTTAACTACCCATTCCGTTGAATAAGTCCACTATTGGACGTAAACATCCTCTAAAATAAAACTAATAACATGAAATGAGCCATAATTTGTAATAGCATTATTTATCCTAATGTGTTCCACCATCTTAGAGATCACCTTACAATGTATCTCAGCCCCTTTCTTTACTAAGTGGCTATTTCAGAACTCCTAAAGCCTAGGGTATGCGTTTTATTTTTCTGTTTTATACTCACTATTTTGCATGTAGAACATAATTTTCCCATGAAAATTTTCAAGTCATGGCAGTGTATCAATTTTTGTATTATTACGGCTCTTAAGCTTTAGAAAAAGATGTCTTGAAACGAAATGGTTTAGAACGAATCGGAGTTCTACTTAGTCATAGTCGATTTAAAGCAAAACATCGTAATAGACCTAACGTCTTGAAGACGGGGGTGGTGCTATTACACCCCGTCGGAAGGCGAATAAAACCGTCGATCCCACTCCTGATCATTTCGTTCACGTCCAATTTCCGTCCAATACGGTAATGATAGTTATTATGGATTACTAGTTGTTGCGTGTGACTTGGTCTGCGTTCATTTTTCAGAGTTAAATGTATTGCCTAACTATCAGTTACGTTCATCTTGGAGATCTAAAATCTAAATCCATTCAGTCTTGAAAGAAGTATCAATTTTATGCATAATTTACTTTTGTGGGTATCGTGATTTTGAAATAGACGGATGAAAAAGGACTTATAAAGATTAGATTACATTTTACCGAGGAAGTACGATATATATTTTACTAAGAAATTCATATAGTAAGCTTGATATAATTAGCAGTCCTTCAAAGTAACCACCCATATTATAGTTTTTCGTGGTCTGGTCCGGAATAATAATTAGTTTAATTATGACTTGAGTGAATGTGATAATGTAGAGAGATATATTAAATGTAAGCAGCTGCCACAATTATTAGCTGATTTATCCTGACCGCTGCTTGATCTGATGTGTTCTATTAAAATTACACTAAAAAATTCTCAACGAAAATGGTTATAAGGTGCATTAGGGTAATTCCGGATGACGGGGTAAATGCAATAACGTTAAATTAATACGTAACTATTGATTGATTAAACAAATATGAATAATATTGTTATCAAACCCGTTTATTTTCATGCGATGCCTTCACGATACTCATTGTGAGTAAAACGATGCTCTGAAGTGGTATTCACAATTTTCCGAATTATCCGACATCCGGAATTCCTTGAATGCACTATAAATGCTTAATATCGAAAAAACACGAGGAAAACTAAAAACGCTTGACTAGAATTTTAAGTAAAAATGGGGGTAAATAAAACTAAAAGCAGTAAATTATACATTCTTACTGATCCGCGCAATCCGGGCGTGAGGATGCATTCGCGCCCGTTTGCATAAAGTAGAGAATAATAAGGTCCTTTAAAACCACATATAAAGACGCTTCAAATGCAATTCAGAATCATTCATTTTTAATGAATTTGGTTGTAAACTTAAATGTTTACGACATGTGCGCAAAAGTGCCATTAGGGTCTTATCTAACCATGAATTAACAAACAGGATCGAAATAAATAGAATATTCAGTAATCCAGTGCATAATTTGAATTTAAATTATAAGGACGATACCAAAAATAAAGAGGCAAGTAAAGAACAGTAAAATAAAAGACGTGGGTATGGAAAAGGGACGACAATTAGGAAATGTTATCACGAAGCTTATTCTTAAATTAGCTCAACAATTGAACTTATAATAGAACAAGAAAAAAAGAAATACGGCCAAAGAGAACTGTACAAAACAAATCAAGGCTAAAATTAGATTATGTATAACGTCTTCCATTTAACGAAAGAAATCCAAAAATAAATAAATAATACTTTCGTCTCTTTACAATTATTGCTCTTTTGAAATAAGCTTACCTACTTATTTCACTTTTCCATCATAACAAAGTTTGCAGGATATAAAAGCTGTACCGTATAACGCAAATCAAAATGTGTACGAAGCTTTCCCCGTCAACCGTCGCAGGTATACATTTTTTGCATTAATGAATGTGTCATAACGCCAATTAGAACGGCCATCGAAAAGGACTGTAGCGGCATGACCGGACATTGAACGCAACGGTGACAATCCGATCACACCCCTGCGGCCAGACGTATTGTGCTTAATGGCTTTTCGTTGCAGCGTTGACATCTATTGAATATGTAAAATATTACACAACTACAAATAGTTGGGTTTATAGAGTTTCCATTAGAATCAACAGAGACAAGTGTGGTGGAAATTGGGTGGAAGCGAGCTTAATTACATTTCAAGTTTAATTCATACAATTATTAACATTGAATAAATCATACCGTGTTTATACTCGCTTATATACCTACGTATTACATTTATTTACTTTGATGATCCATTAAAACGCATGAAATGTATTTTTTAGGCCTGATGCCAATCGTGAACAATTTACTCGAGATCAATTGGAGATTAGGTAGCTAGATTCTCTAAATAACAGTAACTTCAAGTCAATATGCTGAAATCTGCAGTACACTCAGTTCCTAATGACCCCGTAAGTCATTACAAATATTGTGTCGCTTTATTAGAATAATAATAATTAAATAAATTCGAATAGCAGACGATCATTGTAGATACATAAGAATATCAGAAAGGTTCAGAGATTACTTCTTCCTTTTATGCAGCAAATAGAGGATTTTTCCTTGCTTTAAAATGATGATTAGATCGGTACACTAGGCTCTAGAGGAATCCTACAGAAAAAAATAAATTAAAGTTGATCGATTTTTTTATTAAAAATATATCGGATACATATTTCTTTGACGTTCGTTATGATTGGTAATCAGATTGAAACTCAGGAGACCATCCTTATTACAGGAAACTTATTACTTTCATATCTAATATCACAGATGCCATACAGAGCGAACATGCAATTCGTTCAATAATTCATACCAATTTAAATTATTTATTGCAACTTGACTATTTACATTTTCTAACAATTTGTTAATGAGTCGTTTGCTGGTAAATGCATTGTGGAATACAATTTAGACAATGCACAATTTCGAAAACAATAGATTTTTAAGTAATCCTACCTAAATGTACCGTTATCGACTCGAACATACCATTTCTTTTCGTTAATTCAATAACTGAAGTTCAAAAATATGCTGAGAGTGATTTCTTTTATTTTATAATAGTTACCCGGGTAGAAATTTATATTAAATAAATGCATTTTAGTTTTCACTTTAATTTGGATGCTAGTATCTCGGTTACGTTAAGGTATCGTATATGAACGCAAAATTTTCATATTTTTGCCAGAAAAATTGATTATTTAAATTGTTTGTCTGTACCTGTGGTTTAGCCTAGGTTAGTTTTCCATAAACTTTCGCATTTTGTGTTTAAATAATTTTGTTTCCATAAACTTTCGCATTTTGTGACTAAATACTTACAAAGATTTTAAACGTTCAGAGTTACAGTGCGAGGGCTGTTACATATCATAAAAAAGGAAAATTTTATTGCTTTCAGGTTAACGTTTCAATTGTGTATTTTTTTGGTAAAATAATTTTTTATGCGAGACAAAACAAACGAACCGTATCATCAACCACCCGGTCTAGTAGTTTTTGAAATCTTTCTTTTTATTATTTTAGTATAGGTGTGTATGATTTAACCATTTTAGTTACCCATTTTAACTTTTGCCATTCTAAATTGCACGAAACTTGGACAATGATTAAAGTAAAATTTTGTTTGATCTAGTTTTAATCGCTTTAACATGAAGTGACAGTCATTTACATAATTTAAAATTTCATTAGCATCTGTGCAGGCGGTTCTTTGATAAGTTTCTTTGAAAAGTTCGCATTTTCTAACTAGATAAGCCACTTTTATCATATTCATGTGCATGCTTCTTGATTAAATTATCGATATTTCTGCTCAGAGATGTTTTGTACTAAAATGAGCTGTTTTCGAAAATTAGGGGATTATTAAATTATTTAAAAGCCCGACAATACACATGGGATATCCTTGGGATTGTGCTTGCACATGGGCGACGCTGATAACTTGAACAATGGCAGACAAGCAGACTCTCATACGTATGAGATTAGTTGAGAAGTGGTGTGGTGGCGTGTATTAAAGTCAAAAATATCTTAAAATTTTCAGTGTTAGTCTCTCAACAATTTTATCAAGACAAAACTGTTTCGAGAAGGCCCACAAAAAGATATTTAGATTTGAACTTTTCTGGGATATGTCACCAATCCGCTCTGTGGTTAGTTGTTTTTAATTCTGTAATTGATTCTCAACATAGTTTACCCGTAACAATGAGCTTTTAAGTTTTTATTTTTTATTATTAGGTACTTATGTATTATTAATTAAAGTAAATGGAATGAGGAAACAGAAAACACAAAAAGCGCAGGGGCAATGACAGACAGTTTTTCGTGACAATGACATTTATTCATTTTTAGTCGATAATTATTACGTAGGTACTAGTGGCCCGCCCCGGCTTCGCCCTTGGTACATGTTTACGTTTTCTCTCCGTAAGAACCATCCTCGTACTTCAAGGACTATTATAAAAAAAATAATTGACGAAATCCATTCAGCCGTTTTCGAGTTTTGCTTACCAACACATTTTGCGATTCATTTTTATTAAGTATGTAGATTCTGGACTGTATTATCACTTATTTTTATCGGTTCGGATAGTATAGCCATTAGTAAGTTGAACTTCCTATAATAATATTTTGAATATCTAGGTAGTCTCACCCGGTTCACTCTCTATAGACTAATGCTTGTGCATTGTATGGAAAAATAGTTTGCAAATGTGAAATGTCCTACACTGATAAGTTGGGTATTCGTGCAAATGTGAGTGACCGGTATTACGAATTATAAACAAAGCAAACCTGAATAGGGAAAAATAATAAATGAATCATTTGGTATTCCCAAAAAATAAATGTTTTTGATGGCGCTCTGATTAAAATAGATTTTTATTTGAAACTCCGTCCGCGCAGTATTCGTCAAATGGGGTAGGTAGGTACCCGTACATTCAAACAAAACTTCACGTCATAATAAGTAGATAAGACTAATAAAAAATATAACATTTATATTGGCTTAAGTCTAAGAATCCTACAGATTTTTATTGCTTCAAATTCTTGTAGAAATTACACGTAAATATTACGTTAGAGAACTTGAGTCTTAAAAGAATTCTCTTCATTTGATCTATTGCAAAATATTAAAGTAAGTTAGCTTAGAGAAAATGTCTGCAATTTCCACTAATTAAATATAAGATATTGCGAATAGCAAGACGAGATAGCTTCTGCTATGAGAGACTGTGATATCCATAGGAAAATAATTAATTATTCAGGCTGATATTGCAGAATTCTGTTGAATATTTAATAAGGGTAGGATAAAGGAATATAGATAATGTATTTAATCCTCAATAATTAAATATTAAGCAGTAGGTATATATAAAGCATGTACATCAGTAATGACCCTTTGTATAAATGCACATGAGTGTATTAAATAACAATGAGGCGCATTTAAGCTCCCAGTAAATATTCGGTCAATGAATCGGCACCAATGATCGGCATACCAATATTTGTTGAAATTGATATGCGCGGTTGTTACAGTTTTAACGATTTCGCTTTGCATATTTCGTACGCTTGCTTTGTATTAAAGTTGTATTGTTAGGGTCATACTATACGAGCGGTTTTCCCGCCGCGGGAATCCGCTTCTGAACCGCACTAGTCACAATTTAATATGAAAATTGTATGCTGCATACTACACTGCGCGGTTTCCCGTCGCGGTTCACAGGCGGGACAAATACGACCGCCGCATGCAGCGTCAAACCGCCGCTGATAACCGGCGCTTTAAACTACACGGGCGGTTTCCCGCTACGTTACGTCATTCGGCGCGGGACCTTGGCGCTCGCTCGTGTTGTTCAAATGAACAAGACAGCGATAAAACGCGTCCCGTGTAGTTTGATGGTCTGCGGCAGCTTTGGCGAGCGGATTCCCGCGGCGGGAAAACCGCTCGTATAGTATAACCCTTACAGTCGATGCGGATTGCGGTGGCTTCTTTCTAAGCATATCCGTAAACATTGAAGTATAACAGCATTTTGCGTTATTAGTATTCATCTTTATTTTTATTACACTTAACATACTAATGATGAATACAAATAATTATATTCGTCTTTATTTTATTAAGATTTTAATCTTTATAATTGTTATCGTTGAAATGTGAATACTGGGAGAGCATGATTACAAACACCACAGCCGTTTTCGTAAATTGGAATTGTGAAGGTAGTTACTGTGGGGATTCGGACATCCGCAAACATGCATTATTCTTATTTGACGTCCTGTATCAATTTCACCTATTTCGGCTTCAGGGGTGGCCGATGGAGCCGCAAACACTGGTTGTGGATGCTTACAGTCGACAATATGCTTATCGTCAGATGATACGTATCGTTAACCCTCCTCCCGCATAGTAGAAATTCTCGACATTCACAGTCAGAGACTTGAAACGATTTAAATACGATTCTACAAGACGAAGCTGCGCTACAGAAATGCATTATGCTCCAGTCGTAATATTAAACCTCCGCTATAATAGCTATATTATTGTCGTTTCTCAAATGCTCAATGTGTAAAATTAGATTCTTGCAGCACTATTTCACATTCTGACGGAAGACTTTCTCTATTATTTGTTTTATAGTAAATAAAATAAAAAAAACATTGCTTCATGTATCCGGTATTTCAGCATTTCAATACAACGTAGTTTATGCGCATTGGAATGACGTAATAATACGGAGACTTAACAATCGACCACGATGGCACGGTTTGCGGACGAAGGATTAAAAGTTTTATAATTTTCAGCGTGTTTGTGTTTACCCATATTCTGATTTCAGCCTGCAGTCAATTTATTGAAGTTGAAGAATAAAAATAAAGTAGTTTGGAATAATAGCTAAGAGATGTTGATACATCGATATTTTTATAAACTTTCAAACTATAATTAGTAAGTAAACCAGTATAGGCAGATTTAAATAAATTTTACTTTTTTTATGTAGGAATGCACCTTGTTTCTTTAATTAACTGTTATTTATTTTCATTTATCTCCAATGATAGTATTTGCAAGTCTTGTAACTAACTATATGTTTAAGGAAGTCGTAAGGATAGCAAGGTCGTAAAAGGTGGGCACACCTATAAGATTGTCAGTGTTGTAATTTTACCACCAACGTTCAATAATTATCAAAAGCATGAATCGATGTGAGTCGTCGTGGAGGGGTTCTAAGACGTGAGGGGCCGCGATAGTAGCGCGGGGCGATGAGGGACGCCGCGGTAGCGCGCAAGTCGTCGGCCGTATCGACCGGCCCGGATGTGCATTGCAATGCCGGAGAGATCAGCCGACCCACCTACTCGCGGAACTTCACGACCGCGTTTGAAATACTATGAGTCGCACTTCGCAGCCGACGTTTGTAGCCTTCAAGCCTCGCTGTCTGTCTTGCTCTGCCCCTTGTTTACGCCATTTGACCTTTGCGCTCGTCTGCTTTTATAATAAACGTAAATAAGAACGTCTGATGGCAGTTGAATAGCACGCGATTTATTGTCACTCGGTGTAAACGTGCCTTTGCTTTTAATAGTATACAAAAACGTATAGCAGGCAAGAGGCACGCGTGAAATCTCAACTAGAGCTATGAGCTGCAAAAACTGCTTATTTTCTACTTATATCAAAAAATGAACTGTTAGCACACAATAGACTGGTTATGTTTATATCTTCAACGTTTGGCTAACTAAGAACTTTTGTTACAATGTTAACCGCCTTCTTGCGAAGGTTAACACGATGGGGGACGTATATACCACATAGTCCACATACGATTAAAGCGAGTAGAGTCAGATCGCAAATATTGTTTAGTTCAATTAGCGGCATCGTCACATTGAGTCAACCCTTGTCTTCCGGTGTCCCGACTCCCGGTGCGCCGTAACGAATGTCAATAGGGATTAATTTGAGCGTTTTGACATGTCTTCTTAATTACTTTATTATGATTTTTGCCCATCAGACTCTCTGTGCTCATTATCTGTGACTTTATTTATCGACCAACATTTAACGGAATTATATTTTACACTTTTTTGAAACTAGGTTAAACCTATTTAGATCTTATTCAAGGAAAATATTACACTTAAATCCCTGCCCCAAGATATGTTCATTGCAAATAGCTTCGCGCCTTAATTTTACAATATTACAGTGCAAGCGGTAACGTTTCGCTTGCGGTCCACGTGTATCAGCAATAAAAGTGCCTATTTACGATTAAGGATGTTAGCTGAATGTGTGTAATGAGGACTGAGTACCGGAACAGTGGGGGGAGTATCTATTTCCGACGGAGCTCGGTCAATGACTTAGACCCGGAACTGTTCAACAATTAAGCATGTACGACCTTTAATTACAGCAAGTTTTATAATTAATATTTTACAGCGCTTTCTTCTGATTGTCATACACGCACATGTATACGATATAACTTTGATTCACACCTACTCGTTTTTTATATTATATTTTGCTTATTTTTTGTATTTTGATTGAATCGTCATTTGTTGGAATAGAAGTTGATTACTTTTGAGTTAAAAAAGCAAGACCAGATTATTAATTATAAAAGATAAATATTCATTATATTTTGTCTAGGTACGCGAGAAATTTGTATTTAAAGTAATTCATTTATCAACAAAATTTAATTGCATTGTCCTTTAAACACATTTATTCATAAATATAATGACGAAAATTTTCAATTTAAGTACAATAAATTACAATATACGAACGTCGCAAGCGTCGATCGAGAGACAGGTTTGCGAAGGGTTCACTGACACAATGTGTGTACCACGCTCAATAAATTGAGAATCGTCAAAGGGCTCGTTCTTTTAAAAGCGCAGTTGCATCTTTGTAATAAGAATTCGGTTTGTAAAAAGTTGGTGCGATTCTTCCGAGAACGCGGTGAACGAGAAAGGGATTCTCGGAAAAGGGTATCGGCGCCGGGTCCTTTTTCTTTCATATCACTTGTTTTAACGACCGGGGGATTGAGCGCAACAGTTCCGCATGTATCAAATTCTCTGACAATGTTTCAAATTATTGCGGGCCGCTACGATTTGTTGCTCGTTCCATCAAACATCGACTCTATTTCTGCCGGTTATACGTAGAGGTTTGTTGTTTAAGCGAGACACTGAAGCATTATTATTTTACACGGACACAACCACTGTAGGTAACATAATTAAAAATATTATTATTACCTTTTGCCAGATTGTGACTGTTTTGAACAAATCCTTGATATAAGTAATAAGAAAAGATTCTACTAGAGAATATTGTTGCATGGTGGTTTATAAATAAATTTTATAAACCACCGTGCGATCTGTTCATAGCGATCTATGATATTATAGTATCAGGTTTATGTAATGGCAAATTAACTGAAACTTAATTACATTCTTATATTTATTAAATTATAATATTTTAATCACGTTTTTACAATTCAAAAGTTTTAAGAAGAAATATAAATTACGAATAATTATACGTTTGAAAAGGCATGATTTGCCCTAGTATACACATAATTTGTAGAAATCTTGTAAAGCCAAAAAAATCTGGTAAATGTACAGAAAATATCAGCTCTAAAATGTTTGTCAAATCCAATTTGAGAATAGTTGAATCTCTATTGCTTCCGCTCGTAAGTGCAGTTGGCACAAAAACTACCGGTGATTTTAAATAAACTTGTAAAGCAAGTACGTAAAGCGTTTGCAGTGTCAACATGTCCCACTCGTCTCAAAGCATTAACGTGTCTCCGCAAACGCGTCGTTCGCGACACGATCAAAGCGACGTTAGCTGTACGAGTAGCTTTATTCACACGTAGCGTATTTGCTCCGTTGGTGCCTTTTGTTACCTTGTTGCTCGCATAGCAAATCAAAATTGAATGTCTAAAAAGCATCAGAAGTTACACCACTGAGTTTACAATGCGCGTCTATTTTCCACATATTTAACCCGTATTTTTCATCAAGTTCTTGCGCTTCTGAGACATATTTGTCAGGAATGTGTGCTATGTTTGCATATGCAATCATGCAGAATGCAAAATCCTTTTTGATGCCTTTAAGGAACCGTTTAGAAGACGCTTTTATTTTTTTAAATTCCACGTAGTAACATAACGTTGTATCAGGAAATTATCAGGTTGTATAGAATACTCTATCATTTTTATTGTATCCTAAAAATTAAAATGGTTGTTTTTTTTGTAAATGATTGAAAAAAATGAAAGGCAATTTTGAACACTCCTTGTTTATGGCGTTATATAACGTGTAAACCAGCGTTTCTTGTCGACGCAACATCAAAGAAAAAAACTAATATTTGACCGCTTTTGTTAGTGAAAACCGTGTTTTAGACATTTAAATGTCAGTTTAAAAAACTGTTAGGTGTTTGCACTAACAAAGGCTGTCAATTTTTATCCGAAGTTTATTGAGTGAAAATCTTTTTACTTTGTAGCCATATTGAAAAAAATAATTGATAGATGAATCGACTTTTAAAATCACTTTTTATATTCACAATCAGATCATTCATCCGCAAAAGCTCCGAACAGAGCTTTTACAGATGAGTACATTTTGCTGCAACCGAATGATTAAAAACACGAATATTCCATATTCATCCATAACGGTTAATAGCTGGTGTCAGGAACGAATAAAAAAGTAATGTCTACATTTAGATATTACGGCCGATCCGAACGAAGGATAATTTGGGCAGAAGTGCATAATATAATAAAAGGTATTGCGTTATTTAGTAGTCGAGATGAGCGTCGGGCTTCGCGGCGCGTTTCTTTTTTGCCCCCTGTGGATTCCAATGCCCCATGTCCAACCTGTAAGTCCAGCACTTTGCCGTGCGTTGACCGCGCCTCAAAACGCAAAGCCGTTGGACGAGCTACGGTGGACGTTTCGAAGGCTCCCGTACACCATTAAGACGCTTTCGACCTTTCTCATCGCGCCGCGTACGGCGTAATTAAAACCGTTGTAAATAGTAGACGCGACGTTATAGTTTGGTACTTCATGTTTGTGCTATGAAGTATGAACATCACAATAAGTAGGTGCTTTAAAACAAGTTGTGCCTTTTTATAATGAATACTTTCAATCTAGTCAATTATTAAGCATTATATGGACGATTAATGAAGGTTCAACATGATATACTGGATGTAATTTTTGTTACCAAGAAATATTAAATAAAAAATTTTAATTGTTTTAACAATAGATTATAACGTATTATATAGTCGAGCCAATTTAATAGGCAACATTTGACGTCTATCAATTTTATCTTCGAAGAGAGGTAACCTGCTTAAAAACATCGATTAAAGTGAATTAATCGATACGGACTTGAAACATTTGTCAATCGAACTTGAAACACATGTCAATTTTAAAATTCATCAGGCGAATCCCTGTCCCAGTAATACACTTTCTTTCGTAAATTTAAGGAGCAAAATAAGACAAGTATAATACATAGTTAAAAAAACACAACGCATTTATTAATTTATGATGATTTTTATTCACAAGTAATCAATGCATTCGATTCTAGATGTCAGATTTCGATTTTTAGAGTAACGTCTCTGGTATTTAGAAAGAAAAAAAGTTTATTGACACAAAATTATAGCGACGTCAGTTCTTTAATTCAGAAATTGTTTATTATGTTTAGAATGGTTTATCAGTAAAATGAAATCTTTAAAATAACTTTTATCGGTCATTATTATTATAAATATGTAATCGTAATTGAAAAAAGTTAAGCAAATGTGCAGTTCTAACAAAACGAAATATCATGTTATTCTATGTCGTATTACTAGGACGTTGTTGAATTTCGTTGAACTGTCAAATGTTGCCTATTAAAATGGCTCTACTATACATTATCATTATTGCCTTTTATTTTAAACTAGCAAACCGGGCGAACTCCGTTTCGCCACCAGAGACACCTTTTCTTTGCTATAAACCTCACGGAGCCCGAGACCTTTCCAACGAATGCAAAACCGTGGAAATCGGTTCGTGCATTCTGGAGTTATAGCGTCAGGAAGGAAAACCCGACTTATTTTTATATAGTAGATTATTGGAAATAGTGAATGTTTTCAAAGGCATAATGAATAAAGGCTTTGAAAGAAGATTATAAACGTGTAGGAGATTATTACAAAAAATGTCATAAAATGAAGGGAGTCGAAAATAAAATCCGATTAATCAAGGGCTTTAATAAGCGTTTGACAAGGTTGTCAGCATTGATTGATTTACAGTTTAATAAAAACAATCCAAATTCAACCCAGGATAGGTACGGTACAGTTACTAATGATACTGGAAATGTTAATTTTCGAAAATTGGTTCTTGACGCATTGTTATTATTTTAAAGCTTATTGCTTATAATATGTAATTTAAACAAAGTTGACGCCGCGCTTCAACAGGATTGCCGCGTTTTTTAATATTTTACCCTTTTTCAATAAGACATGAACACATTCATGATTATGTGTAGATAATAAATATGTAAATAATTTGTTAGAGATAATATTGGTGCGATAAATATACTTGAGCAGTATACACAATTACGTGACATTTGCCACGTTATCGATGACGTTAGATAAATTTCATGGTGGCAAGTGGTGGTGGAAGGATTAAACGGATAGTCGCGGGAATGAGATAGGACGAACGAATGACGCGACGGTTGCGCGCGCGTCGTTCATTGATGCGCAGGCGCCGTGGAGGGATGAGGAGTGGGGGCGAGGAATGCGGCCGCGGCGAGCAATGACCGCGCCAGGGTCGCTTCCTTTACGAGAAGCGCGGGCCGTCGTACTACAGCCGATTCCCCCGCGCCCGGCCCCCTGCGGTCGTACTACATGGCCCTCGCGGCTGCGACGCACGCTTTTCGACCCAAAGTCCGTTAGAAAAATTAAGCGCGCCGCATTCCGCGATCGTTTCGGTGTCTCTATCGCACGCAGAGATCCTGCTCACCTTCCGTTTCGTTCTAGAGTGGTGGCGTGCATTGAAAGCGTTGTTTGCTTTCTGAAAGGCGGTCGCAACTCGGAGCGCGCGAAACTTGCGCTTCGCCGAGTGCCTACTCGATCAACTTCTAGAACCACTCACGTGAGACCAACTTTACTCTCAATCAGATAAATAGCATCGATGGTTATAGACTTATAGGGTAATATAACAAAAGAAGGCATGGAACTGCATTTTTACGGGTTTTCTTAAACATTGGTTTGGAAATCCATAATTGTTGTTTAGATAAATTATCCGTAGAGCGTCTATATGACATGCATTATTATTTATGTATGATAATTTTACTTCAGTGTGGGTTAGTGAAGTTTTACTGATAATACCTACTTATTTGCGTAGTATAAGGGTCTCCGTAATGCGGGTAATTTCTCTTACCTCCCTCAGATATAATTATGGGCCCCGTTATTTTTACATCAACGGCAAAACTTGTGCGGAAACTTTTCCCTTTAAAGTTATAATAATTTGATTTTGCCATCGCAAAATGAACACGCCGCGTAACGCGTTTGAGGTTGCGTTGAAGTTATTGTTTTTGAGTTTTTGCTTTGAACATGTTTCGGCTTTCACCAATTTACATGTTTTATTTTGGGTTAAACAACTGAGTGAATGGATCACTTATTAAATATTGGTTACAATCAAGAATTCTCAATTTAAAAAAGATTATTCAAATAAATATGCGATTATACAAAATAATTTGGATATTTTACTACTTAATCTTAAAACAAAAAAATAATATAACAATAAGCATAATATCTAAAACAATTTAGCTATAATGTATAAATATCTGTCGTTACTTATTTCATACATCGGTTGCGGATTTTATCTAATCGTACAATTTTATCTTCCATAAACATATTTGAAATGTAACGGTCATACCGATAAATGATAAGTTAATAGCCCATGAGGCGGCTTAAGGATAATATAGTGAACAGTTGAGGACGGAAATCCAAAGACCAAGATATATTTTAGAATACGCGGTTTCTGAGTCCCATAAAAGACTTCCACATGACGGTTACTTACCGTTGTAGAGACTGGCTGTGGGAGTTTCTATAAAAACGCAATAACGTGCAAGCTTTCACGTCACACTCAGTGTATAAAGTATTAAGCCTGATTCCCACGGCATGTTTGCTTCACAAGCATTGGCAGACGACAAGCGCTTGTCGCCATCCGTCGCGATTTGAACTGAGCGTTCCCACGGCATGTGTGCGTATGGCAAGCACTGGCGAGCGACAAGCGCGCCGATTCCCATGGCATGTTGTGTGGTGTGGCGCGGTCGGGTTTGTGAAGCAAACATGTCGTGGGAATCAGGCTTAAGCCTCAGGAAGCGTGATGTCTCATAGGATTCGAGAAGATGACGACGTGCAACGTATCGCGTTGCTTAGTATCATGAATGTAACTGAAACTAATGACGTAGCTAAGGTGTACGGGCGAGCATACATACGGTCTGCTCGTGGAAATTAAACGCATAAAAGTTGCGTTACCTTCATGGGGCTTTACATTGGCTGTTGCAATTAGAGAATCCAATCCCGCATCAAAATCGCGATCCCGCAAGCCTGCGGGATTAAGATCATCAATCCCGCGGATCCCGCGGGATTTGCGGGATTGATTTTAATTATTATTATTTTTGTTTCATGTAATTTAAAGAAAGAAAATACACACAAATATTTTTAATTATTCTTATCAACATGAAGCAAAGTTATCACTTATATTATAAATTAAATATATTGATGTTTAAGACAATACAATATTCACAATATTTCACGTTTCATATTTAGATTTTTATTTGAAATAGAACATACCTATTCATTGGTTTTAGAGGCATTTAAAGTCAGCTTATTTTTTTTGTTGAAAATACTTTCGAAGAAATGATAAAGTATCTAACGTTTCATCTTTTAGATTTGATCTTATCTTGTTGCATAAATAGCCAGCGGCGGAAAAAGCACGCGCGGCTTCCACACTTGTAGGCGGAATTGACTTTACATAAGTATAAACAGCTTCCAAATACTTCCCCCTATTCCCTCCACATTCAAAAAGTGTCAATATCAAATCAGTTGAATTATCTCGAGTGGGTACACGCACAGCAGCTCTAGACTCTGCCACCCATTCAGTACGCGCAAAGTTAAATCCCCGTGCGCCGTAGGGGAATCCCCAGTCATAGAGTACTGGAACTGACATTGATTACGTTCCGTTCCGTCCGATAATAGTTCCGATCATCGTCTGAGCCTATTTTTCTTACTTTTTTTCAATCCCGCGAACGTGCGGGATCCCGCATGAGTAATCCCGCATTTTTGATCCCGCAAAAAAGGTGCGGGATCCCGCATTAGCGGGATCCCGCGTTTGCGGGATTGGATTCCCTAGTTGCAATAAACCATCTTGTGAGCACGGACTTAAAACTACGCTAACTACCTACTGATATATTGTAATATTGTTAGTATGCAGTATTAGCAAATGTTTCATATAAATTAATTTTTTCACAAAACACTACAGTCTACACAACAATATTTTTATTGATATGATTTTAACCATAGACTAGAAAGTGTACCTAATTTAAATGGGATAATAATATGGACAGTGACGAGGCAAATAGAATTATTCTGAATGATTACTTTTTTACTATTATCGAAATACCTTAACTTTGAAATTACACCAGTATAATAAAATAAACAGTGTAAATTTATTAAGTAGTTAGTAAGTCATCTTTCAGTGATCATTATTTTCTTGTTAAGAAATATTGTCACTATCATATTCTACAATTTTTCATCCAGGTATTGCTAACTACACGTTAGAAAGGATAACGAATATGATCAATCAATCAATAGGGGAAGACGTCTAGGGTACAATAACTACGCTGTGGTAAATTTGATACTTTTAATACAATATAGGGTAACTCTTCGATAAATTTATAACATTTTTGAAGTCTATTGTTAATGGAAAACAACTTCATTAATTTGAATGTGAAATTAATCTATTTTGTCAACAATTCATTTATTTTTTTATTTTTAGTGTTATGATTTGTACAATTTCGATATCATTTAACACATAAAATGAATTCTAATTTTGTCAAAATCCGGCGCACCATTTGATATGATGTGGTCTAATTAGCTATATAAATCGTCTGTTGACAGCCGGATCTTACCCAGGGATTCTTAGCACCCTCTGCCCTGTAGGTTTTCTGACCGCTGTCGTAGCCAGGCCTGACAGGGCTGCTGGGGACTGAGGGCCTTCTTTTGTGTTGTGCTTCCATGAAGGTAATAAAGCCTTAAGACACCACGCTGGCTAGTGCGTGTTGGGTTTGGCAAACTATCAGATGTATTCAAAGACAAACAAATACCAACCTTCCTGAAGAGGCGAACGTTTGAGCAATGTATTCTTCCAGTAATGACGTACGCCTCTGAAACCTGGACACTAACCAAACACCTAGTGATTAAACTCCAAGTAGCGCAAAGGTCGATGGAACGCGCTATTCTCGGGATTTCATTGATGGACAGAATTCCAAATACGACAATAAGGAAGAAAACTGGAGTTATAGACATAGCACTCAAAGTGTCTCGGCAGAAATGGAGGTGGGCGGGACATATCTGCAGATTAAGTGACAACAGGTGGACCAACAAAATCCTAGAATGGCGTCCTTGGACCGGACAAAGAAAAGTTGGCCGTCAGCCTACTAGATGGGCTGACGACATAGTGAAGATCTTGGGAAGGAAGTGGATGCGAGCGGCAACGAACAGGAAGGAATGGCGTGCACATGAAGAGGCCTATACCCAACTTTGGGTTTAACCAGGCTGAAAAAGAAGAAAAGAAGAAAGAAGGTCTAATTAGAAACTTAACTTAATGCAGTGTTAGCATCACTATGATACCTATTACCTACCTATGCTTTAAATGCAATAAAAAAAATATATATTATTCATACCCATTTTCCTGTAAACAAAACTGCTATTTTATACATCCTCGAGTTTATATTTCTGAAATTATAAGATTGTACATAAGTTCATAAATGCATAATAAGAAAGGAAGGACGGCAAAATATGTTTTACATATTTACATGGAATGCTTCGTTCTTGCTTTAAACATAAAAATAGTAAATCGAATTTATCGTGTACGACTATCCGATCGGGTAGCAAAACCTTAAGTTTACAATGAACATTTAGAGTTCAGTGGCATCCCTGATCGGAACGCAATGCCTAACCGGACGCGACAGGCGACGGCGGCGTCCTGCATACTCGAGCCACAATATTGATACAGCCACATTAGCATCGCTGTAAGTTTGCTTATATAGGTTGTTTGTGTCCCACACGGTGCAACGCGCGACCCTGACGTGCTGCCGGCCAATGCGCCGACGTAAACACCAAGCAAGGTCGACCGCCTCGCGATCAATCTAGGGTTGCTAGATATTAGAAACATTAGCGCCTAACATTACGTCCATGTGAAACTCGCAATAGCATATGGTATTGCTGCGTTTCTGGCTGGTTTCTCTAGTTGTCGAAGTTAGATGATCAAAGCGGAAGTTATCTTATAATGATAATTAGAAGGCGTCTCCTTTTCTGTATGTAATTCGTGAATGCATCATATTGTTAAGACAGATTTTTTTCAGAAATGCACAATATTATATCTAGTGATGAATAATAAAGTCAGGTTGACAACCCTCGGTTGCTCCTACTATAGTTCTTAGCTTTTTATAAATAATTCTGTACCCGATATCGGTTTATTGTTTATACTGAACAGAGCTCTTGCAATTTCTAGACGGATTGCGAAACTTAGTTGTTCATTCCAAGTTTGTAGAAACTTGTGGAGGGATCGGATAAACGTTTCACAATTTTTATTTTACTGTTCACGCCTTTTAAAATATTTGAACAAATTGTAGAGAATGTTTATAAGGAAATGAGTTTATTTGTTGATGTCGAAACTTTGGCAGCGCGTCTATTGTCAACACTAGAATTAATTTAACAGGAAGTAACTCCATTTTATTCTAATTTTATAAGGATAAATGAGGTAACTAAGGGCCAGAAGCAGGAAAATTTAAAAGTTTATAAGTATAAAAAAACGAATGTACAAACATCAGCCTTCAGGCCAAATTTTAAATATTTCAGCTCTATCCCTGATTCTACCCAGATTTATGAGTACATATTGTAAATCAAACAAAAAAGATAATATAATAAATAATATGTAACACAAAAAATATACAACGTGTATTACATGTTTCAAATTGTCCATCGATTTTTGCTTTAAAATTGACAATTTTTATGCAAATAAAGATGTAAGTATAATTTTATTAGAAAAAGCTTAATGTGAGAAAGTTCACGCATATTTCCTGCTTTAGCAAGAAATAGATTCCAGAATAAACGATACTTACCAAATTATACAGAGTTATATTATTATGAGATTTGTAAAAACTTTTCGAATATTATGAGCATAATTTAAAAAAATCTATACCTCACACTATGTCACTACTGAATGAGTGAATTTTACGGCAAATATCACTCTTTATAATAATATCTTCTAAATGCCACCACAATTTCATTAGAATTTTCAAACAAATGCAAAACTAGAGGTTTCTAGTCTGTATAAAATGGAATAAAACAAAAGGAAACTAATTAAAATGTCCATTTCAAATTATTTTCGTTCTAATGTAATGAACAAAGTTATAGGTGCTGGTGCTGCATTGAATTTCAGTAACTACTTTATTATTGTATACACTAAATGAAATAGTAATTATAAAATGTATTATTAATTATTTTACCATTCCTGTTCAATGAAGTTGAATCGAATATTTTCATTATCAGTTTTCTACCTAAATGAAGTCACCGGGCTGTGACAGTCTGTTTTCCCAGATATTAGGCTTGGAATGAAACTAGTTCATACTTTTTTTTATATTATTTTTGTTCTATTTCTACTACCTATCTTTATATTTTGAAAAGCAAAGATCTTTCTTGCTTATATTGTAGGCAACTAATATTAAGAAGTAGGTACGCGATAAGCATAGGTAACAATATGTTTTGGTTAACTTTATAGTACTCTTTTTCAATCAATATTAAGCTAGCTTTCAACAGTGCCTATTATATTGCTAAACTCTGTTAGATAATTGTAAAGAAATTAACTGAAATTCCAGTGTAGCTCTTTTATTAATTTTGACTTTGAAAGTAAGAATTTTGTTAATTAATTAATTGTTAGAAGGTATCGCTTTTGTGTCCATTAAGATAGTAGAGCAGATTCTTTGTAAGGTAGGTACGTAGGTATTCTTTGAGTCTATTTTTCATGAAAATGATTTGATATAAGTTTGTATTCGCAAAGAACCATTGTTCGTTTTTTTCCTTCGTTTTGTCGAAAAAGTATAAAGGAATTTTCTTCGTTATGGGTTTTTCCACTACAACCAGTTGCTAAGGGGTGGGCTTATTCCTTAGAAATGTGATATAAAAATGGAACTCTAATGGAGCAAATAATAAAGGTACCTATAGCAAACATCTTGAAAATAATTATTACACCTTCAAATATAGTTGAAATATAATTCGTCGGAGAAGGCTTTTCACTAAAATAACTGCACTTAAATAGATGTGTCTGCCGCTGTCCGATCTAGGACGGCGTAGATACACAACATTTTAATAAGACTATTGTGGGTAAGAAGACGAAACCAAAAACATATATGATAAAATAAAATTGATGATGGCAACTCATCATTTGTATTTGGGTACAATGTTATAAACCCTAATTAAGTGTAAGATATAATTCTGCACCTTTAATTTAGAATCTTCACTAATATTATAGGAATGCGAAAGTAACTCTATCTGTCTCTTCTTTACGGCTCAACCGATTTGGATGAAATTTGATATACATATAGGTAGTTTCAGACCCGACAAAGGACATAAGTAGTACATATAGAAATCGGAACTATTCGGGATTTTCTTTTAAAACGCAAGCGAACCCGCGAGTGGATAGCTAGTAAAAAAATATACTCAATAATCGAACTCAGCTGTCCTAAATGCAAAGGTCAACCTGTTAACTGTTATTTGAAATGCAACTAACTTGCTGTTGACTCACGTGTATTCCAAAACAACGGGAATATTGTGAATAGCTTCGTTGTTAACGTATTTTCAGCTTCAACAACACACCATGTAATTCTATTAACGCGCAACAATGGATGTCCAATCTCTGTCATATGGGCTTGTTTTCAAATTTACAATAGTAATCTGCGCTGTTAGCTGAAGTGTTAATTCCTCACCTTTTGTTGCTATTAACGTAACAGATTTTGTAATCTATATTGATATTATAGGAACTGCTAGTCCTATTTGAAAAAATCTTTCAGTGTTAGAAAATCCATTTATTGAGGAAAGCTATAAGGCTATAATATCATCAGGTTAAAACCAATAGTAGCGGAGCAATGCGGGTGAAACCGCGGGGCACAGCTATTAATTGATATAGAGATCAGGGTGCGAATGAGAATAATAAAACCCAAAGAAGACGGTGCTTAATTGTTATTTGTTTTGTATTACATATATAATAACGATTCCACAGCGCTGAAAGAAGTCATTTGCCTGAATGAATAAATGTTTGAGTTTCATAATTGTTTAGCTGGGACTTGAAGGATTTTTTACATAATATTTGTTAACTAGAACTTAGAAGGTAGGGAGTAAACTGTGTATAGTATTTACAATTAAAAAAATAGTAAGATATTTTGTTAAGGGTAATATTTTAACGGTGTGTATATTTAAAATTTTATCATTTTGACTATCTGAAATAAATATCACTTAATGCAAAGACAAAATTTATACCAAAACATGTATATTAGATTTGATTAAATACAGGTTCATTATATTCAATAGGGCAAGACTTTCACAAAGGAAAAGAAGTAAAGTTGGAGTGACAACACGTAACTCGGTTAGACGCTAGAGAGAAATAAACCGCGAGAGAACTGAATTAGCACTAATTGTGTTGAACTGCTGGGGTTTACGTTACTGATGTTGAAGTGGTTACACCTACTTGCGCTCTGCTTTCATTCTTAATTCACTCTTTGTATGTTGCTAACGTCAACCTGTAATTTTATATTTATTTTATATCATCGTGCAGATTTCTATGATTCCATGAATCCTTGTCGTACTTAGTCCGTTATGTTGACTCTTTATTTAGTTAATTTTCACTTTGTGTAACATAATATACATACATTTAACAATATCGAATGGGTGATTTATTACTATCAAAATATTTTTTGTACATTATTTGCTTTTTGCGTATTTGTAGAGTTCCTAGAATCTTATTCGGACAGGCATTAGATAGAAACTGCAAATAAATATTTAAATAAAATTTAAGATATTTAATGATCAGAAAATATGTATTACTAAAGAAAATATTCAATTTCTAAAAACCTCAATTTTTTATGTCTTCCTATATTCACACACTGAAATTTTATGTTACAGTTCTGTGACATAAATCTTCTTTGCCGACCTTAAAAACATAATTGTTTCGTTTGATACATATATATGAAGATCAGATGAGAGGAACACAGGTAGTAGCACAATTAAACGTACTAAGCTTGGATACTAGGCCAGTGGAAATTAACATTAAATTCGCAAAGCACGATGTAGTGCTGCATTTTTGATATGTTGTTTGGATCAGTTAGGGTGATGTAAATCCCAATTTGCAACTTCGAAAAAGTTGTGCTCGCTGCGCACCACGTGATAAACTGCGAAAATTTTGGACTTTTTTCACTTTTTGCTCTATAAGTCATAAACTATGCGTTTCCGACAAGTAACATTCACTACATAAATAAAGGTTATTAAATTTGCAACAATTTAAGCCTAATTGCAGCTCTCTAAACCTTATAACGACTAAACTGTGGCCATTCAAAGATAGTCAGTTTTTCCCGAAAATTTGAAATTTTTAGTTTTGCTTCCGTTTGAAGCAAAATATTGGCAAAACCGCTCGTTCTATGAGAAGGTCGTAAAATAAAGTTGTAGAAAATTTAATTTTCTTGTAATAGAGCACAACACAATCAATCACAATCTGCATATCAAAACATAAGCTGGGAGTACCTCCACGCGGTGAAGGCGGTAACAGTGTAAACTGGCTAAAACTCCCATCAACTAAACAGATGCCTTCGGGCTTATGTTTTGGTTTTGATTTTCGCACAAGATAGTAATTGGAAGTAGCCTACACGGTAACGCAGGGGAGCAGCCAAAAAACTATTGTCTTATATTAACGCGAACGAAGTCAGGCTAAATAGTCATAAAAATGTCGGTTCCACCGGGAGTCTGCTTTGTGTGTCGGCTGGCACTCAAGGAAGGTGACAGTACTATCTTGTGCGAAAATCAAAACCAAAACATAAGCCCGAAGGCATCTGTTTAGTTAATGGGAGTTTTAGCCAGTTTACACTGTTACCGCCTTCAACGCGTGGAGGTACTCCCAGCTTACCTATGTTTTGATATGCAGATTGTGAGTGATTGTGTTGTGTTCTAATAAAAGAATATTAAATTTTCTACAACTTTATTTTACGACCTTCTCATAGAACGAGCGGTTTTGCCAATATTTTGCTTCAAACGGGAGCAAAACTAAAAATTTCAAATTTTCGGGAAAAACTGACTATCTTTGAATGGCCACAGTTTAGTCGTTATAAGGTTTAGAGAGCTGCAATTAGGCTTAAATTGTTGCAAATTTAATAACCTTTATTTATGTAGTGAATGTTAATTGTCGGAAACGCATAGTTTATGACTATTAGAGCAAAAAGTGAAAAATGTCCCAAATTTTCGCAGTTTATCACGCAGTGCGCAGCGAGCACAACTTTTTCGAAGTTGCAAATTGGGATTTACATCACCCTAACTGATCCAAACAACATACCAAAAATGCAGCACTACATCGTGCTTTGCGAATTTAGGGTTTTTTAGTGTCGATTTCTACTGTTACAGAATCATAATAGCGCGGAACAATGAACATCAATTACTTTAACTGAATGAATTGAAAATGTTAATCAAGACGATAACGAAAGATAACGAGAAATTAAAGAGTTTTTATGATAAAACGATTCTCACTTGGATGAGAAATGTCTCATAACAAAATAGCAAATTATCATGAATTAGGTACTTAACTAGATAGTTTGCATAATCCCACATAATCCTTTACAGTTTATGTCATATGTTGAATGTATTAAAAACATCGATTAAGTTTATCATAAATGAAGAGTTGAAAGGCCCGTTACCCAATTGGTAACAAGGTTCGGCACAACAAAGTTCTTGGTCCGCTTTTTCCAGCGACTAAGCTGAATCGCCGCAGGCACTGCTGCGTGAGTTCATGTATTCCCACGCTCAATTTTCCTGTACTTTTTTGACTAAAATTAACGACGTGTTTTTAACCAAGCATTTCTCAGTAAAAAGTTGTAAAAAGTTTTCAAGACTTTTGCTTCATTCAAATACTTTATTTTGTTACCGATTGTCTAACTGCTGCTTATTTATATTAGCGAGGCAAAAAATTTACATCGTGACAAATGAAACGGATGTTAAGTAATGTTTATTTCAGTAAACTGAGATTTCATTTAAGTATCAAGGTATTTTAAATATTTTTGAAGTTTACAACAGATTATTATTGTTTCATAAAATTCGTTAAAACTCGTCAGCAAAATGAATAAAGCAGCCCGCTTAATTTATACGTGTATTTGTTACAACCAACGAGGCTATTAATTTCAAGTTTGGCTTGATATTATGACGCGCTCGTCAGAATATCAAGCCATATATGAAATGTTTTAAAATATAAATTAAATTTCACGGCATTTTCGTAAATACACCTAGACTGACAGTTTGACATGTTGCAGTATTCCGTACTATACATTTTTAATTCTATTAACCGAACAAGTAGATTCAGTTACCACCAGAATGTATTGTATTTGTTTGCTCGTTTTTATATTTTGCCACGATGAGGACTACTTTTCAGATACATTGGGCTTTATAATGACGATTAAAAATATTTCTTCTCTTTACTGTAATGAATTTTCCAGAAAGAGAGTCCATTATATTTCCGTCATTTTGTTATACACTATCTTTGCTACAAATTCACAGTTTTGTTGAAACACATAGGTGAGTACATATTATATTTCATAGTGACGATATTTTCAAAGCTGATGCTTTGTTTTTATTCGATTTCAATCGCGAATCCACAAACGAAAATAGAGACTAAAATTTGGAAAATATTCACGTTTTGTCGAGCACTCGATAGGAATAAAACAATTTGATCCTCTCTGTTTAAATACTCGTACTTCATGAAAAATCTTTTTTCATAGACTGAATAAATGTTAGGTCGTGCTTCAATTATTTTTTTATCTCTTCTTGTTTATTTGTGTAACAATTAATGGTAAACCTCAAATAAATAAATAAATATAACAGGTTGATACCTACTTTAATGCCTGTTATCTAGCACTGCTTTATCGAAATATTATTAAGTATTTATATTAAACTTTGGGTTATAAATTACCCATTTTTATATTCATAAAGATTTATTTTTTAATTTCGGGCATTAATGTAGTTAAACCTTATACAATTTATCGAAATGATCGTAATTTACAAGTATTAAATAATTTTAATAAATATTAAATAATTCAGCACCAAACAGTTGAATAATAACTATTATTATTTATTGAGCGTGAGATAGTAAGGTATTTTAAGATATGTACAATCTATTAGGCTTGGCTATTTAGTATGGTAGCGGTAGAGAATGCAGCGCGACCAGTTGAGGCGATTTTCGGTGCAAAAGTATTCACAACGTTGTTCCCATAACTGCTGGCTGCATTTATGCTTTTAACGTTCCAGTGTTTTATTTTCATTAATTCAATCAATTTCTATAAGAAATTGTAAGATGATACATGTTGATTATTGGTATACTACGTGAACATTGTTGCATATTACATTTTTTCACGTTTAATCGGCTGTACGTAATCATCAATTCCTTGGATATCCATTAAAATAACAAAATGATCGAGTCTTTAAGAATAAATACCAATAATACACTTTATAAATATAACAAGGACTAGCTAAATTTAGGAAGAATAGTTTCTGTTACCTTGTAAACCTACAATAATTAATGTGTCCTAAAGATGAGATGGATTCGAACCCACATAGCTCTCTCTTCCCCATGAAATAAAGCTCTATGAAGTCGGTAAAAAACATTCCCAATTGATTTAGTTTTGAACAGATAATAGGTATGTAGAGTTGTCATATTTCATATCGGTTTGTGGTCTCGTCCAGACTCTATAGTGCTCACATAAAAGTTGTACTGCACAAAGTTTTTTTTTTTTTTTTATGCTATAGGATAGCAAACGAGCAGACGCGTCGCCTGGTGTTAAGCGATACACGCCGCCCATAAGCATCCACTCCACTGGGAAGTGGATGTGTTGCTGTCCTCAAAGGGATTTGGAAGGAGTTAGGTAGAAGGGGCGAGGATGGGAGGGAATGAGGATAGGGAAGGAGAGGATGGGTAGGGGATGGGAAGGGATGTGGGCCTCCGGACCCCTCACTCACCGTACGGAACGCGACAGTAAACTGTCACTATGGCGCCGATATTCTGTGAGGGTGTGGTACCTTCCCCGGTGCGAGCGTGGCCCAATTCGTGCCGAAGCATGCTCGACTCCCACTCTTAAAAAGAGCTTAGCATCAGTGGACATGTAATGAAACACTTGTTTGCTATTGGTTTTATTCAGCTTTATGAATATTTGCCTTTTCGCTCATAGCTATGTTTGCCGTGGTTCTGATTGTTTAATATTGTATGATGAATATTGTCGTCGAATAAACAGTATGTGATTTACTAATTTTTCTATTAGAAATGGACGAGACTTGCGTTTTCGCTCGAGTACATAGTAACGATATGCATGTAGGTCTCTCGTACCAACGGTTTCCTTTCCGCGGTGACCGTTACTGACAGCTAGCCTTTATTGTCGATGTGGCTAAAGTGCCGTACTTAAATTAATATGTGTCTGGCGTAATGGTAAGCATCACATTAGTATGTGTCTCCGGGTCGTTTGCCAATCGATTGACTTGAGAAATATTTGACTGACCGGCGACCGCACTTCTACGAAATGACCGCTCACTGGAAACACGATATTGATTGCTCTAGCGCGACGAATACTCATACATACATATTAAGGCTTTCAAACATTTCTCCGAGATTTCTTCTGTAGAACAAAGTATAGGACCTGAAACGATTTAATTTGAAGTAGGCACTACAAACGAGTCCAAATCGTTCAGTACCGTAAACGAACTTAAATAGTTTCTAATAAAATATCTTAGTAATTCCATTTAAATATTTTTGGTGAGAAGAATCGGAACCGGTTTTTCAAAATGAATATTTGGTTTGTTATCGCTCTTCGAAAAGTGAAGGAATGTGGTCCGTTTAAAAATCTTAATATACGGAGATGAGGTCAACACGCGCTGTGGTTGTTTGATAGGAGATTCATAAAAAGTTTAGTTATTAAGTAATTCTTTTATACTAATATGTTAATGCGGTAAATTGCCGAGCATTTATTTATCATGTTATATAACTGATTTATTTTAAAAATTATAATTGTTTATGTTGCTAAATTCTGGATTTAGACATTCTATATAGTATATTCAGATGACGTGTTAATTATTGGCGAAAGCATTCGCGAGCGGGGACACCAACACCATTGTCTGCGTTGAGTCACTGTCGGCGCTCGCGCAGCTATTTTTGTGAGGCGTGCGTAGGCGTCATACGTCTATAATATCTTCAACTTCCCAGACCACTCACTCTTGGCAAAATTGCTAGCCGGGACGGTTTCTCAGTATTCAGGAAATATCTGCAAAATACGTTTGGCTACGGTCGATTTAGTTTGTGCTGTAAAAGCATGTTTATTTGGAGAAACAACATTCTTTCTCTAAAACATTACATGAAAAATAATGTATTAAATACTGTAAAATCTCTTTAATTCGAGTACCGCAAGATTTTAATTAACGTAAGACATACCGTTGTATCTTTACGTCGATACGTCTACTGCTATTCTTAGATGATAAAAAAGGCATTCACCTGTACACTTTTGATTTCGTACAAATGACGATGCATCTAGCATTACACTCTGAAGCGTGGAGCTTGGGCCACAATCGCGTGATTCATTTCCGATTCGGGGCGCACTGATTTACTCCGGCGGCCGCTTCACAAAAAATAAAAATCCGGTGAATACAACGTGCAAAAAGTTAGACAATAATACGACGTAGGTATTTCATTAATATTTTTGTACGATACTGCTGAAAATTCTGAGGCTTATTTAAAACTAACTTTGTCAAACAATAGAATGTTTAAATCCTTCCATTTGTGTCTTAATAGTCTCATTTCGCAAATGACTCTATTATTGTATTAATCTTACAATAGAGGGTTGTGATTAAGTGATATTGATGAGATGAGTTAACTAGCGATTACCCAGATAGGTATCTAAAAGTGAGCTCAGTGTCTTAATTCTATTGACAATTAGTGTATCAAGCATGCGTGAAAATAGTAGTCATGAATAGAGCGATGATGGTGTGAGGCAGCAGGTCGGGCAGGTCTCAGTGGGTGCGGATAGGCGCGTTGTCGAGTTACAGTACGAGCGGCACGGCAGCAGTAGTACGAGGGCGAGCGCGGTCGATGAGCCCGGTGTAGGGGGCAGCACGGTGCCGGTGGCGAGTGGGGGCTGCCCCCCTGGCCCCGCGGCCTCTTCACGCCCCTCTGCTTGCGCACACCGTACGGTACGGCCGCGCCGCGCGCTCACTGATGCGTCATACCGCTATCGAAGACGACGCGTGTTTCGTCGATCGCCACGGCAATTCGCGCGCGCCATGTGAACTTCTTGTGTTGACTATGAACATTAAATCGCGACGGCGCGATCGTTAATACCGATAATAATAAATTAATTTACAATTTCGCCAACATGGACAGTGACTATGGTGCCGTTAGCAGAGACTTTACTGTGGCAGTGGTTCACGAGGTTAACGCACGTGCTCGCATCTCGTTCCCGAAAGTGAGTAAGTTTGAGTTGGCTTATTTTAAAGTGTGACTCGATGCTGACGTCTGTTGATCTGTGAGATGTTGTCGGGCATGTTATTTTAGCAGCGTGCGTCGGGCCGCGGCGCCGGCCGCCCGGAATGCGGCCTCCGCCCCGCCGCGCGTTGCCGGCGTCGAACGCAGCGCGCGTAGCGTAATAAATAAAGGCGGGGCACCGCTGCGTGCGCGCGCACCCTCCCGCGCCCTCCTGATTGTCGGGTCATTGACTTGGCCTGTCCGCTGCCGCTGCCATAATCGTCATTGCCAACATTGCCGAAGACAACAATTCCCGGAAACGGTACCACGCTCTTGGCCTAGCGGCTTCGTGGCTGTCCCTCATTATCTGTCCAATGTCAATGCCGTTATTCAAACGTGCCAGACGCAACATTTTTCCGTGTCTGAATGTCTTACAAATATCTTCCTATGGGCGATATTACTTAGTGAAACTTGACTTGTTACGCAGCGAAGGCTAATGACCCCTATAACCACACCTGGCTATTACAGCTCTACCCTTAGTATAAATTGTTAAGTTTAAATTGTATCGAATGATATATTTAACACTATTGTTGCCATTTCTATACATTTTTTTCTACAATTATTATTATGCGTCGGCGGTTTTTGTACCCAGTGGCGTCTGCGCATCATAAATTTGTTTTTGTGACAATAATGTGTTCAGACATTAAAATGTGTAGTTTTATGTGGTCAGTCTCTTCGTGTTACATGTTACCGTTAAGTAAGATCGTGCAGGCAAACTCCGTTATAGTGTGGCGTTGTTTGTTTCGTGAAATGCTAAAAATAAAGCGTGAACTTCCCGGTTGAATGGCGTCGTCGTCGGTGCGGCGAGCGCGGGGAGTGGCAGGCAGCCATTGCCCTCACCCGGTTTGTTTACAACTCGGGGCCAGGGAGTGGTGCAAAGCTTAATGTTCCATGTGTATAACACCATTGGGTGCATAATTAACTGTTCCCATCCGAGCTTGCGCCCTGCGCTCGCGCCATCTGCTCTCGCACTATTAAAATAAACTTCTACAGTCAGATAGCTAACATTACTGTACAAAAACTAGCGTCAGCCCGGCCTCGGCCGCCAGGTGTATGCGACCCTCGATTACGGTGAAGGTGCGTCTAGTGTTAGGTCAGTTATTGCCACGAGATGGCGCGGCCGAAGACCTCGCTCCGTAGTGCCAATGACCACAAGTTCGCCTCGCTGAGCCTCTCCAATGTATATATTCTTGCTGGCCACGTGTTTACTAAATTTTGAAACTAATTTAACTTATATGATTGTGTCAAATGTGTAAATTATAATTCTAAATAATGTATTGAAGTATTTTTCTATGATATACTAATACAGCAAAAAAATATTTATTTATTTATTTATTATACTTCATTGTACAAACATGAATGGACAAAGCGGAAAAAAAGAACAATATCACAAAAAGGCATCATTTGTACAAAAGGCGGCCTTATTGCTGAACAGCAATCTCTACCAGGCAACCTGGTAGGAAAGGAAATGTATGAAGGTCGTGGGATAGCGCAAAATAAATGATTATAATTACAATTATTACATATAACAATACATTGCAAATAGTATAAATATAGACATATACACGCATATTAATATAAACTAAATATTACATATACTTCAAAAATATGTACATACTAAATTGCTTGTATAAAAAAACAAACAAGGGCAATGTTTATTTCACACTAATTTAAAAATTATCCGCATTGCGCTCATTATAATGCTATCCGTAATGCAATTAATAGACGCGGGAAAAAGTTAAAATTCACAACGATAGAATTTCTCTAGTTTAAAGGTAACATAATTGTATCTGCGACAACCGTATTACATCAATTAAACTCTCGTAGTAAATAGAATGAGCGTAAAATCGGCATTCAATCATGTGATGCAGTTATTACATTTTATTTCGCGGTGGGGGCGTAGTTGTGTACTGTAGCGATGTACCTAGGTCATACCCAACGCGGAGGGCGACGCCTTCAACAAGTTGTAGAGCTGCCTGAAAAACTGCGCGCGCATTCCACCCAACGAAAGAGTTAGTTATCAGTCCTTCTCATTCACAGATCTGCTCCTATCAGCTTCGGTAGGACTTAGAAGCGAGTCGGACACGTGACACGACACATGCCTCTGTTACTTTTAATCTTTCGATTATTATTTATCGTCCCATTAAACTCGATGTCTTCGGCGCGTCGCTGGCCCGCATTATTCTACGCATTTGAAATCAAAAAGTAAGTTAAACGTCCAATATAAATCTTCAAACGTTACTTTTTCTCGTGAGGAGCATTGTAATTTTTCAATAACATTGTCAATACACAAACGGAGGCCTGATGTGAAATGGGCTATGACGGCGCTGTTATAGATACACGCAACGGCTGGTATGTGCAGCTTTTCTCTCATTACTCTCACAAAGAATATATATATATATATATATAAATGAAACCCGTTTCGCGTTGTCACGGCATCACGTGTGAACGGCTGAACCGATTTCGATAATTCTTTTTTTTAAATGTTTGTGGAAGTCCAAAGATGGTTCTTATGTAGAGAAAGCGTAAATATGTACCACGGGCGAAGCCGGGGCGGCCCGCTAGTTATAAATAACGAAATTCAGAACTAAACTGTTGTGACAATTGTTCTGATTTATATCTTTTGTAAAGAATGACACAAATTATATATGAAGCTAATTGTATCAGAAGATAATAATTTATCAGCATAGGTCTTAGGCATAGGTATATAAATTATTAAATTAAAGTTTCCATAAAATTGAGAATCAGTACATTAGATAAAGTAAGCTGCAAAGAAACTTTTTTCACAATCCGAATGTAGGATAGCCGGATGTGTCCGCGCCGCACACACTTAGCGGGCACTGGCAATGCGGGGGTGCAACTCGTCCATTGATTCACTTTAACACACACATGGAAATGGATGTTGGATGTGGACAAGTAATGAAATTATTTCGCTGAACAGGGTTTCTAATCTCACGCTTAGATAATATTTAATATACAGTAAATAGCTAATAAAATTGACATAAGCGTATGATGTTTTGCCTAAGGATTCGGTCACCCTACCAACGAAGACGACGACCACGAACAAAATTTTCATCCAGTCCAAATTAAATAAAATTGTGCAAAATACAATTAAAAATGAAATATAAGAATTTCCTGTCGTATTGGTGTTTGGAAATTTTTTTTTCGAGATCAATGGATAAAAAAATAGCTTTTTGTAGAAACGGTGGCTCCTAGAAAAAAATGTATTTAACCTTTTTTATAGATAATTTTGTGATCTACAATTTTGGTTCCAGGTGATTGTATGATAACTTACAGTCTCGGCGAAAATCGCAAAAAAACTTATTTTATTATTAATTGACCTCGAATTTTTTTTCCGAGTACCAGAATGACGGGAGATTTTAATATTTTATTTTAAACAAATTTCGGCAAGATTCGAATTTTGGTTGTGGACTGTGGTCGTCGTCGTCGTTGGTAGTGTGACCGAACCATTACCAAAATGTCATGAGCTTATGTCAATAATTAGCGTTAGCAGTTTCTATTCCTTGGCGATACTGACGTTTGTCTAAAGGCCTTGGTTTAAACAAACGGTCACAATCAAAGCGTCAATGTCAATGAATGAAATCGACAACACGGCGCGGGCGCGGCCGCGGCGTCGCTACAATTTAATATTTTTCGGTTAAATTACATTGGTTTATCGTTCATCTCATACATTTAGATTCCGGCGAGGGTTGCCACATCGGCTCAAATTTCATTAAATATATCATCGGAACGTTTTCTGGTGAATATTTTAAGCTAGATTTTGAATTACGCTTTGGCAGTTGCTCTTGTCCAAGTATAATTTACACTATTGTTTGGTACTGCGTTGTAGGCCAGTGCTTTGACCAATTGAAGGAGTAATCTACGTGACTTGGAACAAAATGATTTCATTTGAATATACAATTTGCCCATACGATGTCTATAGCGTTGCAGGAACATAGCTCTTAAAATAAGGACACAAGACGTTCCATTAAATACAATGAAATGATTACTTCATTAAATGTTAGGTTCTAATTTGTATATTATGTAGTTCCGTGGGTAAACGTGGCTGAACGCGTCGTCTGATTTCATTAACGTTTTCATTCATTTATTTAAGAATACTTTTCGAATACAACAAATTGCGGTATGAGAAAACATATTGAGAAACGAGTAAACCGTGACTGAATCATGTTACGGATGCAAGGTCCTCAAAAAACTCATCGAAGCCACGCGACGTTCCGTTGCGCGAAGTAGAGCGGGGCTGCACGCAATTGGACACGTACAACTATGTGCTTTTAAACATTCATATCGATACACATATTTATTACCAAAATTCAATAAAATTAATCGTATCTCGGCGAACTTTAATCGTCCATAGTTTTATCAATATCAGAGCCGACATCCTATTGATCCTCGATGAGATGGAAGAAACTAGTTTAGAACTTTTTTAATTAACCCTAGAACCGTACCCATATTAAAATTTCATTAACGGTACCCAGGGGTACAAGTGTACCCCTATGAAAAAAACAAGATTACAAAAAGATTATTAACTTTTATTAAATGTTGACTTAATAAGGTCATCTTAACATTCATTTAGGTCCTAATAATTTAATTTATCATGGCATTTTTATATTTTTTCTACAATTTACACACACTTTACGTTGGTGATCAAAATTTATTAAAAGTTTTCACTTGGTGCACTGTGTGCGGGACTGACGGAATTTTAACGTGGATATTCACAGTTACATCTCAGATTTCGAAACAGCAGTGGTCCCTGCAGTTATTGGTAATTGTTGTCCTAAAATATCTCCATTACTTATTTGTAGAGACATTGGCAAAGTTATGTACTGAAATCGTTCTTCTAGGTGAAGTTTTTTATAAGAAAAAATTAAAAATTTTTCGTCAGGTTCATATTTTGATGCCTCACCAAGTACCAGCTCTTCTTGTTATTCTACCTCCCACAAAAAATCAAAATTCATCCATCATTCGCCATCAAAAAAAGAAAATGAATAATTTAGGTATTCAAATCATGCAGCAAATCATAAATTTGTTGAAAATACAAATTCCTACACTATTGAACAATAACAGTATGTATATAACATGAATGTAAAGTAAACTTATAATTGTACATCAAATTTATCAATAAAAAATATAAAATAAAAGGACCAAAAGGCGAAAAAATAAAATAAATGAACCTTGAAATACTTACGTTCGTAGTACCCAGGGGTACTGGAGTACCCTGACAGGTTCGTACGAGGTGTTCTCAATAGCTTGACCACTGATCGAATACGGTATCTACGTGTCTCCTCATCCCCGACAAATACACGAACGCGCAAAAGAAACCGTTGTTTAGAAAAAAAGATATAGAAGATTTTCTGAATTTTTTTTCATTTGTACCCCAGGGTACGGTTCTAGGGTTAACGGGCCGACGTGACTATAGGCGCGTATGACGTTTGACCCGTTGCACAGCGTAGCCTCACATATTATTAATATTGACCTTGATGTGGCCTGGCTTAGTTTCAATATAATTATATTACTCTTCTGCGTCGTACTTGTAACTTAGAACAACGCGTGATTATTCAGGATTCTTAGTTAAAAACAAAAGAAGTCTCAGATATAATTCACAACCAGTTTATTGCGTCTCATTGTAAATGTCTCTGTAATAAGAAATGTTTATATATGTATCACAAATTTACTATTAAAATTAGCTCTACATGTTGTAAATATGAAAGCTCTCTAAGAAACTGGACGTTTTTTGTTCGGATGGGATACTTGAAATGATTTTTTACGGTACACAAGCGGGATGTAGCATCTGTTCGGAGCCAATCCGCCGAGGGCAGGTAGTCGTGCGTTTCCACTAAAGTCAACCCCTAATTCTCACAAAAAACTTATTTTGTGCAATGCATTTTTCAACTCTCGTGCACACGGCGCGTTGGACCGTGGTTGATCATTCGATTTAAAAAAGCTATTGTGTTTCGTACAAAAACAAAAAATGTACCGTGGTATGCGAAAACAACTTTGTCTTTAGCCGATTCACTACTCGGGTTTTCGTTTAAAATTATCATATCCAGGTAGCCTTTGCTGAGAACGTGGAGAATATCTCTATATTGTAATTCAGAATTTGTTACTTGACGAAATATACAGGGTGTAATCGTTAAGTGTGCACAGGCGATTATTCCGTAAGTATTGCAGATATAAAAAACATCGAAAGCCCTTTACCTAATGAGTGAAATGACAATAATAACTT